>OENM01000715.1:0-63233 GCA_900239745.1 Rotaria magnacalcarata
TCTTCGTTCTCCGTTACCTGTCGTTCAAGAATCTTGAAAATAAAAATTATTCAGGCTTATTCAATTGTAAAGAATATTTTACCTTCGTTGCAATAATAACAAGAAATAGCGAATTCTGTATATCATTAGTCATATATCTGGTTTGCGATGGTTCGAATACAAGATAGCAAACTGTTAAAAATTGATCAATAGGAATTGACTGATTTTTGGTAAGCATTTTACAAAATAACCATACAAATCAATGAATATTAGTGGTTATCTGCATAGTTTGGTATAGGCGAAATGCATGAACCCACAAATGAAAGCATTTGCCAAATTCGTCTCTGGATGCTAATACATCGCCGCGATCCAACAATGGTCTGATTAAAGAATAATCATTTCTTGGAAGCAAAATACGTTCTCGNACGAGTGCTGCTTCAATCCACATCCTGTCGGGATCATTTTTAATAATCTCAAATTCTTCCAATGTTTGGCATTCTCGATAAAACTCATAGGCAATATTAGGTTCTACACAAATTTTTGGAATGTTATTCGATGCACGGTATTCAAAAGCAATAGTGATGATCTTCGAAGCTTTTTGTAAGTGATAGATTGACAGATTAGCAGCAAGTTCAAGATCATCGATGGTGGCTATCGATCGTTGTAATAAAAAATCGACGACGTCAAAATGTTGATGGTCGACAGCAACCATAACAAGCGTTTTACCATTATTTAACGTAGCCTTTGTATCCGCACCTGAATCACATAGCAATCGTATGACATTTACATCTCCTAGAAGAACAGCAAATGTGATGGGCACTGTTCCATCAAGATTGCTGTTTTTACATGAATAGTTGATATCAGCACCCTTTTCGATTAAATATTCAATTATTGTGATGTAGCCTTTGTAAGCAGNAGAAAACGAACTATATCAATACGATTCTCGCCGCTAGCTTGAATGAGTAATGGATAATTTGGCCATTTGTCATTGTCATGATTGACATCAGCTCCACCAATGTCAATCAAAGTTTTCGCTACAACGAAATGCGATCGATAACAAGCACACTGAACTGCTGTCATACGAGTGACAACATCTGATTTAGAGATTCGTATACTTCCGTGTAATTCTACCTGAAGTTCAGGTGGACAATGTTGAAATAGAATCTGTACTATCTCATTGTATCCATTAAGAACCGCTACCATTAGTAAAGTTAACTCTTCTTCACCACAGCAACGTACAGTTGTCAAATATTGAATCGGATTAGAAAGAGAGTGCAAACGAGCATCAAGTTGATCAGCTAAATTATTTCGAACAAGCTCGTATAGTTCATCTGATGCATATTCATCGATGTAAAGTGAAGCGATCGAGATAACGTCTTCCATGTCTATTCGAATAAAATTCTGTGTAATGTATGAAATTCCTTTAAACTTATAACTCTATAGACACTGTTGGCTTTTTCCAAACATTGACATGTGAGAAGAATAGTCGCGAGTCATTCATATTTTCTTCATAATTGATGTAAGATTGTCATGCATCGTCATATGTTCGATCAGAAGTAGAAGAACAGAAAAAAGCGTCAATTTTCTCTAGTGTGAGTACATAAAATAAATACTCACACTCACCCGAATGAGAGCTCACATTATATGGTTTGAGATGCTGATTGGATGACTAGCACATGGATTGAAGAAGTGATTCTGATTTTGTTTTTTTAATGAACTGATGTTATTATATACTCATCCAAAAGATTCACACTTGAGAATGTGGATGTGGGTGTAGTGATTATTCTGATAGGTATCAGAGTACCGACACCCACACTATCGGGATAAGCAGGATTGCGATTATGATCAAGTTGAATTTCAACAGCATATTTATAGAGCGAATATTAGTGAGGACATGTATCCAAATCGAAACAGAGAAACACGTGTTCCATCGTGGTATCATTTTTATTTGTCTAAGACTAAGAATTAAAATCAACTCGACCTCTACTTAAATATTTTCAGTATTCAAAATAAACTACATGAGAAGTTTCACTTGGATCGATGCACCATGATCAAGAGTTTCCCAATTATTCGTGCATCGTTCCTGCCCATGCAGGTTCTGACAAAATTTCCATTTCAATATTTGTTGTTGTTGATTTTCATCTATTGAAGTATGCATTCGAACACATCGAGTAGTCAATCGTTGTCGAATAATGTCCAATTCGATTAGCCATTCTTGACTGTTACGTGTAAATAGGGACACTGAGATTTTTCTCTGAATAGATTTTCCCTCTCCCCAAAGAACGAATTTAAACGCATCTAGTGATGGACTATATTTAATATCATACATCGGAATAAGTGAATCAGATTGTATATACATGGGAATTCGACCGAGACGACTTGTATCTTCATCGACAAATATATGTGGGTTATGTTCAATCGACGTATTGAATCCATTCAACCATTTACCACTAGGCTATGCTGGAAGCCAAACACGTTGACTTTGATTTGGAACTGGGTCACGAAGAATCGGCACAATGTAAATATGTGAACCAAGAAAATAAGCATAACTAAATAAGACTTCAGTGTCGCCACATGGTTGCATTAGCGTACCATTTCTGTAAATAGCAACTTTTGTGCCTTCACTTTATAGATAGGGCACAAGCGTATAGTGTAAGTTGACCCAAGATCGATAGATATCCGTTGTTTCGTTGTCGAACTTCCATGGAAAATGTTCCCCATCACCACCATTCTCCATAAATGAACTTAGAGCTCCTATTGCTGTCCACCGAAGAAACAATTCTTTGGTTCGACCAAGTGGACCCGCGTTTGGATCAGTGTCATAACCACCGATATCCGATCCGAAGCCCACATAATGACGGCGTCCACTTTCGAGCATGTACTTATCTCTAATATTGCTTTAGCATAACAGATGCTGAAAATACCGTTAACTTTGTAAAAGTTCAATAAATATCTTGAATCGTTAGAAATATATTTTATTGGATATCACGTTTTGTCTAAGATATCTTTCCTTGAATAGCAAATATTATTTTGGATTATTTTGTGGAGTATTCACGAAGAACATCAACCAATGCATAGAGAATTATAAAACATATTTACTAGGGATTAATTAATGGGTACGTGTAAAAGTCTTGTATAAATATATATTATTTTATCCTAAATGGATCCATTTACATACCATATGTACTGCAGATTGATACTTGCCATGATAGAAACTATGTTTGTGTTGAAAAGTTTTGGTAAAATTAACAAGATTGATAAATTTAGTTTTATAGAGTAGCATAAATCTATATGTTTCATTGAGGAGTATTCAAGGAACGCAATAACCTCGCTTGTTTACATGTAATCATATAGCTTCAAAACATTCTAAAGAGATTTTTTAAATCAACTTAAATGAAAACAAAATAATTAGTTGATCACAACAGTGGTCGCAGAGCTGCCAAATATACCATACTTCGTACCCGAAACATTTTCGTATCGTTTGGATACACGTTTTGTACCTCATTTAGCTTTTGGAATCTTTACTGCAATATACTATTATAGCGATATGAAGCAAGAATGGATCTACAGCTCGAATTCAATGTTGACTGTAAATATAGCTGTTGAATTAAAAATAAGATTGAACTGTACGATGAAATGGAGGTGTGTGGGTGTGGGCGTATTTTCTGTAACTACGCCCACACCAAGTCCTATTGCATTAGGTACTCCTGTTGGTGTTAATCAAGATGGTAGTATTAAACGTTTAGATTATAAACTAAGTGGTTTGATGGCATATTTATTAACATTCATTGTTTATTATTTAATATGTTATCATTATCATATGAATATCTTCAACATTTTTAGCTGATAATTTTACATTACTTTTAGTAGAATCGAATATATTATCATTTATTATTGCTATTGGTGTATCGATATTAGCCTATCAACAAAATAATTATCAATTTATTAGTCAAAATTTGATGTATGATTTTTGGATGGGTTACAGCCGAAATCCAAGATTATATAATTTTGATTTAAAATTTTTTTTTCGAAGGCCGATCGGGTTTAATGTTATGGATTTTATTGAATATTTCTTTTATTAAAAAACAAAAACAAAATTTCGATGGTCATTATTCATTATCTATTATCATAATTACCATATTTCAAATATTATTTGTAACAGATTATTACTATTTTGAAGAAGCTATATTAACAACATGGGATATAATGGAAGAAAAATTCGGTTTAATGATGATATGGGTAAGAAGAAAATAAATCGTCTATGTTAGAGTTCTGAAGGCTATAGATAAAAGTGTTTTATTATTTTAGGGCGATATTGTATTTGTACCATTCTTTTTTTCAATTCAAACCCATTATTTATCTTTACATTCACCATCTATACAAACATTATCAACATCATATTTAGTATTTTGCTTATGCTTATGTATTAGTGGTTTCCTATTATTTCGAATTGCTAACTTACAAAAGCATCATTTTAGCTATGATTCATCATATGTTTGGGGACTATTTTGTTATAATTATTTTCTTAAACAACTTTTTGGTATGAATCGTTGTAATCTACCAAAGTATATTCAAACAAAACATGGACCAAAAATATTATATTCAGGCTGTTGGGGTATTGCAAGGCGTATGAATTTAACAGGTGATATATTACAAAGTATTGGTTGGTGTTTATTATGTTCATTTAATCATTTCATACCGTATACATATATTATCTATTTAACAGTTTGTTTTATGCATCGCGAAAGAAGAGATAATGAAGTTTGTCAAAGAAAATTTGGATCAGATTGGAAAGCATATACTAATATTGTACAATGGCGTTTTTTTCCAAATATTTATTAAGAGTATAGGATTACGAATCAAGCACATAAATCAATAAAAAATTATATAGAATGCATTTCTCATTATTAATTCGTCTATGCTTTTCTGTAGGTTGACACCGATTAGATTGCATCTAAGATCCATTTCTATAAGTGTCTATTGAGTGGAAACAAAATGACGATAGAACATAGTTGAGATATGAAGTACTTACTGTGTTACTTTTCAATGTATCAACCAGATGTTGTCCACCAATGACTCCAATTGCATTGAGCTAAAGATACAATGATTGAAGTGTCTGTATATATAAAATTAAAAGATACGTGTAAACGCTACGTATAACTTACTTTGTTGTATCTTAATACATCTGCCAAGTAAAAAGCCCCTTGGTCATCGATTTTATTGTTTTGANTGTCTTGAAAGACGAGAAAGGATATAGTCTGTGGGTAATCGGGAGACTTATGTGGGTGTGTAGAGAAACAAGAGAGAATCTTACTCACATACCCGCACCCTTGATAGTAAGTCAATTATATGCGAACGAAAAGTTTTATCTTTCAGTTCGAGTGTAAACGAATTATCTCACATTCATAGACCCATTTATTGAGAAAATTTCTTCATATAAGAAAAAGAAGAAAATAAAAATAGTGTCTTATATTCGTAGTCATTATGAACAAAATCCTGTCGCTCCTAATATTTATTTTCTTGTTATAGAATTGAAATTAATTTATTATTGGGTTTCAGATATTTCTCCTAAGCAACGTATTCGTAATTTTTTGCTTTAAAGAAGTTAAGGTTTCTGCCCAACAAAAAAGGATAAAAAGTCCGACTAAGTTAGATATTTGTCAACATCGATGGCATTGATATATTGAAGCATAGCAAAATTGGCAGATTTAATATTGACACTGAAAAAAACCTGTCCGTTGTTCTTTTCTTGATAAATATCATCCTCGATAATGATGACGGGACAAATCAATGCAAATGTAGCAATTAATTGATGATATTGCGGAGTGATAGAAATCCATTGGGATATCGATCAATGTAAACATAATTCAAATCTCTGCAAAAATGTTACACTACTGTTGATAGAACTAAACAACTTCTTTAAATATTTATTCAATGAGATCCATCAGAATTCATGAGTAGACTTCTATGATATACTCGATGACATTTTATTTCTCATTTTTCAAAAACTCAATATGGCTGATGTTTTTTATTCAGTTGTGGATGGCAATCGACGATTTAATCGATTAGTATTTGATTCTTTTTATATTCGCCATCTTAATATATGACTAGAATTATGAACATCAATTCGTTGTGCGACCAAACTTCTTTAATAAATCCTCAAGTCCTTTCAAGAATTTGTAAAAAACAAAGCCTTATCTCGAATTCATGATCAAGTACATAAACTCACTGTTGAAGAATATTTAATGGATATAGTATTTGGTTTTGTTCATTAGAATTAAAACTTCCTAATTAGCTTTGGTTTCTTTTTTAAATTAAAGATAATTTAATTCTTCGTGATCTTCTTACTAAACGAATAATAAGTCTTAATATTGATATTTAATACCGGCAGAATTATGCTCGAAAACTGTTTCAAAGATTTTTCAATTAATCGTTTTGAATTTTTGATTTATATTAAGACAAAGGCCTCGTTTGAGACCGTTAGATTTGAACTTCCAACGAATGAAGATATATTCAACGTAGTTTCATTGAAAGAGAATATCAACAAGTAGCTTCATATATTTGTACTCAATCATTTCCATGCGATGATCTATGCTATATTTATTCACCTCGTCTGACTTCAAACCCTAGGACATGTACTGAACAAAGGGTAACCGAAAAAGTACCCTGCTACTAGTATGTCTTAGGAACTTTATGGTACTGAAGTACTTAAAAGTACTTTTAGGTACCTTTTAGGTACTCAGGTAGGTACCCTGCTGGAAAACAACTAGTAAATGAGTACTTGAAGGTACTGATCAAGTACTCAACTGGATACTATTGCACAGTATGCTTAGATACCCTGTTACCAAAATTGCAGTACGTTGATAGTCGAACCTAATCTTCGAATTTTTTCATTTTTTTTCTCTCAAAACAATTTATTAAAATTTTTTCGATATTATTTAATTTAATTTTTCCAATACTGAAAACTCTAGCAGGTCAAATTTCGGGATCTGACCGGGCTTGAGTTGGTCAAATCTCCATCCGACCACTTCAGGTTCAGGGTAGTCCGATCTTAATTTACGATTAAGATCAGCATGTTCTCCACTAATAAATAGTCAAGAAATAATCTAGAAAAAAAATATGAAAAAAGTTTATTTTCTGATGGTTCACCGAGTTGTTTATAAGGAGNTGTTCACGCGAAAGAAAACGGTGAATGAACGGACGCCACACAGAACGCGATAAATCTAAGGTACCCTGTAGAGCTTTCCTCAGTAAAATTACAGGTGCGGGTACTCATGCAAGTACTGCTTCAGCGAAACATACTGCTATGGATACCCAATGCAGTACCTACAACAGTCTGGTTACTGAGAATTTTCTAAGTACCCTTAATAGGTACCCTGGTGTGGCTTTCTTAGTATGTGGGTACCCTGAACCCAGTACATTCCCTAGGGAATATCTTGTGGATCTTGACGATTCTTTTCAAGGTGGCATGTTTGATAAAGTTCGACAATTGAAAATGCATAATACAATTCCTTTTGAATATAAATTGTTTAAACTCATCTCTTAAGATTTCACTTTTCTCGAATTCTTATATATATCTCTAATAAGTATTCACAAAAAGACAATCAACATTAATAATATTTCCTTATTTGACATTTCTCAATCTAAAATATGCATACATATTGACTATGCGAAACTATTTCTCTTCAAACAATATATGTATCCACCTCGTTTATTGAATCTCTCCATGCAATATGAATCATTCATAACGATAACAAACAATTTTACCAGCGATGCAACGTATTTTAATTTCGATAAATTGAAAAGTTTTAATGTATGTCAACCATTTGTTTATCCAGAAAATTTACATTTTAATTGATGAAAATGAAAAGCATGCATGATTATGTTCATTTCATCATGAAAAATGTCATTTTCTTCATATTATTATTCCCTCGGTTATGCTAGGAATCGTAAACGGTATGGTGGAAAAAGGCAGAAAGGAAAAATATCGAAAGGCAAAAATGTCGAAAATCAAAATATCGAAAACAAAAATAATGCAAATGTAGACAAATAGAAAGATTGAAAACGAGAGTATATTGAAGCAGAAATCTTTCTCATCCTTAATTTCAATTTTACAGATTTATTTTCACCTCATATTCTTGTTTTCGACATTTTTATTTTCGATATTTTTCCTTTCGACGTTTTTCCTTTCTGCCTTTTTCCATCCATTCTCGTAAACGACGACCGTACACGTTAATAGTTTAGGGCAGTTGTAATATGCCGTAAGGCGTCGTTTACAATTGTTGTAAACAACTACCGTGCGTGGCTGCCGTTTTTTGACGTAATTGACAATACTACGGGCGTGTACGGCTGGGCGAGATTGACCTGAGTTAGATTAAACTTTTATCAAAAATCCATTTTATTTTCATGATTTCAAATACCTTTGGTTTCGTTTCCGATACAAGACGCTTCTGGATTTATGAATAAATTTGTTGAATAGCATGACGCTAATTTTGAATGCATTTAGAAAACTACTGTACATCAGAAATTGATCCTTTCTTTTAATACGACGAGAAAAAGTAGATTGTGTCTTTTTGAGAAAGTTTTGATTCAACCATTTTTATTTTCATCGAGTTGAAAACATGCGAACATTGTTGGTAGTCGACTCGATGACTCATCGTATTTTGAACATAAACTATACGATATTAAATTTATTAAGTTATTAACGATTTTGTTTTAAATTATGGTATAGTAGGACCTCTACTAATATTTTTTTTTCATTTGCTCGATATATTTTTTCGATTCTTTCTTTCTCGCTTTCAATCCAATCACTTCTTAAATTGGATCATTTTGTTGATTGGCACTCACTATTGACTAAATGAACAGACAAAGGGAAGGAAAGAAAAGTAGCTATACTTTGTTTTACGCTTTTCTTATATAATTTCTTCCGTCTGATAGTATAAATACAATTTTTCATAATTTCTTATATTCATATTTCGTTAGATGAAGAAAACTATTTTAAAAGCATTACCAAAAGAGTTAGATGTAATATTCGTGAATGAAAATTCTCGAATGCCAAAAGTTTTACGAACACATTTAAATCATCTCGAGATGCGTCGACGATGTCAACATGATTCACAACTGGCAATCATATTCTACTTCAAACAAGGATGTAAAAGATCCGTGAAAAAAAATAAAAATAACTTGCTTTCTGTTTTATTAGATTTTACTCAAGAAACAGCCTCGACAATTGATTCAACACTTGATACAATGAAATCTGAAGCATCATCACCCTCTGAAAAAAGTACGCAGTGATTTGATCCCCTTACTGCTATCGAGATTCCTTCATGCTGATGCTAACTCGTGTATTTATTTTTTAGCTTCTCAATCCTTATTATTCAGTCCAAATAATTTAAGTTTACATGGGTAATTATTTTAGTTGCCAAAAAAATTTCATCTCTTTTTTAAATTTGTAGCTTGAACTTGAACGAACGGAAAAGAAAGAATGAAGAAACACCGAAATTCTTCTCAAGAAAAAAACATATTCTTCCTCTCCGCGGTATTCCAGATGAACTTGGAAACATTTCTTCGTCAGGAAGTGATACAATAGCCGGTGCTTCTAAAAGTGGGAAGCATAGTGTTTTCATCATAATAAATTCTGAAGGCCTGATATTTTTTAGATACTAATGATATTGTTTTATCACACAATCCAACAACAAGTACTTATACAGATCGTAATCGTAATTTTTTTCAAGCAGCAAATTCTCAAACAAATGATTTAATAGAACAAGGTATTGCTGGTATTGATGCACAATCTCAAAATGCAACTGATACTTCACTTGAACGTAAAGCGATGTCTTCATCGAAAATAAAAACAACAACTGGTGGCTTAAAAGATACCAATGGTAGTGTATTTACATGAATAAATTCTAACGAACTATTTTTTTTTAGATAACAATAATCTTTCTGAATCACAATATCCAGAAACGAATATTTACACCAGTGCAATTAGTAATATTTGTCGAGCACCACATGATGAAACAAATGATCTTATACAACCAGTTGTAGATCATTTCGTATCGCCCAGTTATGCATATGATCGTTTATCAAAACCTGGTGAATCTGGTTCTGTGTCACCTCATTCTGAATCACTTGGTCGTACAGGTACCACTAATTAATAACATTTTGAATCTAAATATTTTAAAACAATTGATTTTTATAGAATTTGATGCTACTGATTTTCCCAAGTGAAAGAAAACGGTCCGTAAACGGCCTTAAACGTCGTAATAACGGTGTAAAACGTTAAAAAACGCGCCGTAATCCGTCAGGCCGGATTACGATGTCAAAACCGGAGAAAAACGATGGCCGTTTTCTATTAAAAAAACGGCCCTCAAAACGAGCTGACGGATTCCGGCGAAATAAGGTAAAAAACGACGCCTTATTTCACCGTTTTCTAGCCGTTTCCTGCCTTTTAAGGCGCCGTTTCAGACGGTCGGAAGATTCTCCTGGGTTGGTTTACAATGTCATAAAGTACTTCATTTTTCTGATGAACGTAATAGTACTTCATCAAAAACTGATAAAATAGCTGCTGCCTTAAAAGGTAACAAGCATATTGTTTTCGGCTCAATTGATTCTAAAAAGCTGATTCAATTTTTAAAAACCGAAAATATTGTTGTATCTGAGCATCTAACAACAACTAATAATTGTTCTAATACAAATAGTAATCGTTTTGAAGCAGCGCATCAGCAAATTGATGATTTTGTGGAAAAAATTCTAAATCGTTTTATATCATCAAATCGAAAAACACATGATGTTGTAAATGCAAAGGGTTATAATTTTTCAAAACCAGATCAATCACCTTCTGCCCAGATCGAACAGTACGGTCCGTATACGGACATTGACGGTTACTTTACGACTATTTTACNGGCGAAAGTTTGCCGTAATATCTGGCGCAGTAATACGGACCGTATTATCATGAGAGTACGGAGCACAAACAACCGTAAACCATGAAAATTCAGTCCCGTTTACGGTGCCGTATTACTGCGCCAGGTATTACGGGCGAATACGGTCTATTTACTGCCGTAAATACACCGTTTTGACATCGTTTACCATCGCTAAACAGACTGTAAACGAGTCCGTTTTGATCAACCTGGGTGGTTTAATTGATAAAAACAATGTTTCTGTCTCGTCATGTGGTACAGCATGTGATATAGAAGAAAACAACGTTGAGAACGTTAATGCATCATCAGGTAATAATGCAGATAATTAATCACAGCTTTTCATGTTTTTCTGTTTCAGAGATCGGTGAATTGTTAAAAGAGATCAAAATGAATTACGATTTAACGATCGGTGAAATCTCAAAAAGAATAGACGAGCAGCAACGAATATTAAATGATCTAATTAAAGAAAAAAACAACGCTGAAACTCGGTTTTATGATGCACTTGAAAAAAAATGTTCTCAATGGATAAAAAAGAAAACGTAGGAGAGGAGCATTATCTTTTCTTTTTTTAAATTAAAATTTTCTTTTCTTAGATCTCGTGGAAAGAAAAAACGTATTGGGCAATTGAAAATCAAGATTCGTTAAGATTTGAAAAATGTTCTGTTTGTTTTTGTAAAGTAACTTTATATTTTACATGATATAAATTTACTACATATTGTTGAATATAATATTAAAGGATTTGATAATACAGCCAATACTATTTGAATATGATTATTTATTTATTTAAATGATATAGATGTTTTTAGGGGGAAAAACATTCAAATTAATCAGTATAAACCAATGCTGATTAATAATTTGATCAATAGAATAAGAGGTAAATGAATGATGAAACTGTAGAGCAAGTATTGGAAGCTGAATTCAATATCAAAAGGGAAAATTAATAAAAATACTACGAACAACTTGACGTAAATTATTTGAATAAATTTCATAATTGCAAAATCAATATATTTAAAAGGATGTTGATTATCATTATTCATTAGATAAATATTTCCTGAATTACAATCAAAATCTATAACAGACATATTTTTTTTATTTCATAACTGCAGACTGCAGTCAATATTGAATAAATTGAATATTTAGTTTTTTCAATACTGCAATCATTTGAATGTAGTCCATGAGGAAAATGAACTATTAAAAAAATCGAACATATAATTTCATTTTGAAGAAAAGATTTATTTATATATTCACAAATATGACATTATGTGATCATCAGTACGCTGCATTTCAGCTCCAATAGGAAGAAAAAAAACATACAGATACAGCTAATAAAATTGATTACATTGTTTAAGTAGAAAGACATCAAATGAATACTCAATAAAGTCATTGATTAGTTTACTTATTCAAATAAAGAACATTGTTTGAGAGCTGTGTTATACCTGTGAAAATATCTAACGACATCGAGTAACGTCGGATAATAAATATTGGAATTAAAAGAAACAGGTTTTAGTGCGAGTCTATATGTAACAAAAAAAACTCTTTCTGTGAAGAATAATAATCGAATGAAAGCGGAAATATTATATTATTAAAGACATTGCGATAATCATTATTCTTTTATATGAATAATCAAATTTTAAATTCTTGGTGCGGGTGTGACTATTCTCTCCACCCACACCGCACCCGCAAACCACACCCTAAATCATCGGTTGTCCAATAGTTATTCTATGAATATTAGTTAAAGAATTATTTAATGGTACTTGCCGACACATTCGAAGATTTTGTTTGAGCAGACAACGATGAAACACTTGCTAGTTGATCAAGGTTTAATAAAAACTAAATTAAAAGAGAAGACATTTAGGTAAATTATATAAGAGGAACTAAAAGAAAGCTTTTAGTGGAATTTGTGCGAAATTCTTTTATTCTATCGATTTTAGGATAAATTAACAAGACATTCGTGATATACAGTCCGGGTACTGATTGAATTTTCAACGTCTCTTTTCCTCTAAAGATCATTGGCCTGTTGATGTGGAGGCATAATATTTGTGCGGTAATTTCAAATAAATGTTGTGGTTATAGAAAAAATGATTTTCAAACTTCGAATTGAAAATTTGCATAGAGATAGGCTTTTGCCAATGCTTCAGACATTTTCGTTGTTCCTATTCTAAGAGACAATTTTGATAATAGCCTGTCATGAAGATCGCTCACGTAAGCCAGCTGATTTAATATTCGGATGTCAAGAGAGAACCAAATCAAAAGATCTGACACTTTCACAATAAACTACTCTCGTTAAGACCGTGGACATTCGCAAACTCAGTTTTTTCTGTTACTATGACATTCTTATATTGAAATTTTCCTTCTCTAGGTAAGCCCTTCCAGAAACCTTAATTATAAGATTTCCATCTAAAGTTTTTTCCCTAAGAAAGTTCCAGTCTCAATACAACATCCTAAAGATTTAAACTCAACTGATGATTAAAAAAAAGATTAAAAATTGAAATTTTCTTTACTATAAATATTTCCTATTTAAAATAAGTTACCTCTTGTGTACAATGAATAGTTTTTATTTGATCCACATTGAATGTTGATTTAAAATATTTAAGTGTTTCTTCCAAATGTGTTTTGACGAATCTTGTATAGAAATAAGACTTAAAGCAGATTTCATACACATTAATGTTATTGAAAATAATTTCATCAGTAATGAAATATTTCCAAAAGTACCTAATTGTGTACGATTAACTTTTTTTTTATCTTTGTCCGTTTTGGCTGTATTTAATCTTGTTGATGAATCTTTGCTTGATATCACTGAATTTGTATTATCAATATTATTTGAATCGTGTTCATTCTCTTTAAAAAGAGAAAACAAATGAATTCGTTCAGAAGTTCGGAAAATTCTATATGAAAGTCAAGTATCCTTCCATAAATCAGAGATATGATCAAATATATTCTTCAAATTTGAAACTATGGAACTCCTTTCCGTTGTGAAAACTGAAATATCAACTATAGAAAATTATGTTTTGCCCAAAAATATGATGATTGTGAGTATTTTTACAATAATTGGAGAACGGTAAGAAGTGGAGACCTATCAAAGTATATCGAAATATTCAATGGAAATTGACAAAAAAAACATTTTTTTTAGTATCCCTTATAAATAAAATAGTTCAATTTTCGAATTACTTGAATCATTTGTGCTACTTTAAAAACATTATTTTATTTGTTGAAGTGATCCAGGAATAGGTGGNAAATTTATTTTTGATGCTTGTGAATTTGATGGAGTTGTATCTTCAACAACACAAGCAAATATTTGATAAAATTCTATGAATAAAAAAAACAACATGTTCATAAATGTTCTTTTAAAAAAGAATAGTTTTACTTGATGAAAAAATGGAAAATTTGTTTCTGTTGATTGAATACCATTGATAATAAATCTTCACATAAGAAGAAAAAATTCAAAGAAACATAATAAACATCTTTCTTTCTTTCTCTTTACTTGAAAAAAACTAAATTAATAATATCGAATAATAGTTGTAAATTATTAAGATCATGTAATATAAATGGATGCTTGAAAAAATGGTCAAATTGTTGTTGGTCTTAAAACATTTAAAAGAGCATAAATACTTTCTAAACATCCAACCTGTAACAAACAACAATAATTAACCTAATAAAAGACGAAAATAACAAACAATTAGTATTCGAGTTGATGTTTGAGCTAAACGATCAAATTATTAAAGTTGATAACACATGATGATATTGTTCCACATTGTATTTCATTCTTTGATATTATTATAGAAGTATTGGATTGTTGTCATGAATGATGAATTTTATACATCCATTGACAAGAAGAATTAATCCATTTAAGTAAATAATATATTGGCCATTGACATGGTAGCAATGGACTGTGATCAACAAACCTTAACATCGACTTATACATTCAAATGTAACAAAAATAAAGTTCTCAGTAGAATTAGTTCATTATGAAAGAGTCCTATTTTCTCGTATCGTTTCATCTTCAGAAGAAACAAATTTGAAAATTTTGTGCTGTAAAAAAGTAAACATTATTCTTATGATTATATCTCACGAAGAACGTGCATCGTTTTCTGATGAAAGTTTCAGATTACAATTACTTAGTTCAATTTATTGAACTGTTCGATGAAATCATTAGAAAAACAACTAACTAGTTAACATCTCTATAATGCACATACTTAGCAAAAGTCAAAGTAGCTATCAGAGCTCCGCGGGACGGGACGGGATGGGACCACATCTCTGCCCCGCCAATTTTATACAAGCAGAATTGAGATTGAGTATTGTGTATTAATTTCAGTTTTGGTACATCTATCCATTGAGTTATACATGTAGATCAGAGCTCCGCGGGACGGTAAAACTGAAAATTGAGCGGATGGGACATATTTTTGGTTGTCCCGCGGAGCTCTGGTAGCTACTTGACGAACACGTCTATCATCATCAGTAAGGGTGTAGGCGTGGATCTTCATCACAGCCACGCCCACACCCACACACCCACTTTTTATTTAACTTTTATCAATCTCTTGAATCGTCCAAAATTCTGTCGAAATACATCATAGGATGCCAATGATAATCATTTACAAACAGTAATGGAATTGGTGAAAACACAAGAGGAATGTTTTGCCAATCAAGACAATACTGTTCATAAACTCCATCAAAATTGGAATGTCGCTCAAAGAAAGTGAAAACCGACAAATATCATTTCTGCTTGTTTATCGTATCCGTATTGCCTTTTTGTCACAATCAATGGTGATGTCTATGCTGACAATGGACTAACGATAGAGTAGAAAAGGTGACAGTAAATCCTAACAGTAGCATCACAGCAATGCATGTTTAATATTCTTGTTATGGTCTTTTTGTTGATATCAACAATAATCTTTACTGTTTTATCGGCAGATTTCAATAAATTATAAAAAAAAATCTCTCGCTAGTAAATTTAACACATCAATTACCGATGCAAATATGATTTTGGAAACTAAGAGGAATTTTTGTTGGCATTAATTCCATGTTATAATAATGGATTGTAACAAGAACAGAATACAGAGAAGAATCAAATTGTGTTACAACATTAGTTCAATATGAGATATTGGAAAACACTAAAACTTAAGTGTTCAACTCACACATGAAACATTTATCAGTCTAATACTTCTTGAACTTGCTCGAGTTTTAAATATGAGTTTTTCTATTTATCTTTCAAACATTTTAAATAGAAATTCTATCAAAAATTTACGATGATACACACGATCAATTTGTTGATTTACTTCGTTTATTGAATACCACTGGTTATTCACGTGAAGCAAGTTATATTTTTCTCGCTGAATAAAATATCATTTGCTTTTATTTACGTCCGACGTTTCTATATCTAGGTGATTAAGTTGGCTGAGAAAAAGTGTCATTTGAAACAATCATTATTCTTTGTTTTATAAAATAAAAGTTGCTGAAAATTCCGTTTTATTACGTGGTAATGAGGAATGTGCATCAGTTAATCTTATAAATGTTTTCTTTTTATGATGAAGTTAAACGATGTTAGAACGTTAAATTTTGAAAATATTTAATGATTGCTTTTTAAAGCACTTATCAATTGCAGAAATAAATAATACAAAAACAAAAATTTGTTTTCATAGTAGTCTTAGTTTGGACTGACATTTATTTGAACAAATAAGACTTATTGCACGATCAACTGATGTACCTCATACAGGATTATTATGTGATCCATTTTGGTCTGATCTAGACAAGGATACATCAGAATTCCAAGAAATTGATCACGATGTGTCATTTTGTATAGGGCACGCCAAAACGTTTTTCGGCCGGTTCTCCTAAAAGGCGTCATTTGAGTGTAACTATTCTACTATAATGCTTAGAAATATTTAGAATTATTTGCAAAATTTCAGACTTTTAAGTCTTGTACCTCGTCGTATTTTTGCATTTGTTTCAAACTAGTAGTAGAGCATTTTCTACATGAATTTCAATTCTCATCGGAAAACTTTTAATCGATGATTTTACATGACTAGGAAATTGGCTTAACTTAGAATAAAAGGCATGCCCGTTCAGTATGAATATGAGGGAACTTAACACCTTCGGATCGTATACTAATAAATTCGTTTGATTAATTTCATCATTGAAGATGTAGCTCAATGAGATTACCCTACAGCTGGTGGCATAACCAAAAACAATTCTAATACTGTTCGATCAATAATTGAAGATGATTCTTATTGAACATGAAAATGAATATAGAAGACACTCTGAGCAGAATTTCGTCAGGGTTATTTCAATAATTCTTTCTGCTGTGAAAGTTGTACAAGATGTTTTGGTCAGTAAGAGCATTATCAACTTTTTAATGACTGAAAACAGTTCTACAATCAATCGTGTCGTCATTTACTGAAGATATTTCGAGGAAATCATTTCCATTTTATTTATATTCGACATAATCACTAGTGGGTAGGTCATAGCGTTATCATAATGATTAAAATATAATAGAGTAGTCGAAAGTTGGAACTTGAGGGTGTGGATGTGGGTGTATATAAGCAAGACACACACCCATACCCTCAAGAATTTGTTACAATTTAACACGGCATGCTCTTGATCTTATTTGTCGAGGACATCAGGATTATGTTTGAACGAAAATTTTCTTGTAATGAATAACTTAAAATTATTGAGATGGTTAGAAATTTTTTGTCAAACATCAATTAGTAAGAATTTTTTCCGCACTAAATTATTGTGGAAAATCCGATAATACCGACGATATTGAGTGTTACGAAAAATTTAATGTGCTCATTTCGAATACGTTGAGTACCAACTCGGAAACTATCTATATTATCAAAAATTGACCGCGCAAATTTTTTTCGTTATGAATGAGAGAAATTTTAGGCAGAAAGAAAAATGTCATCAGGCAATTTGTCTTCACATAAAATGGTTACATCAATATTATTCTGACGGACGGCAGCAACGAAACTAACATATTGTTTATGTATATACATGAACTGAAAGGAAATGAGATTGACTGAGTGAAAAAAAATCATTAGACATGAACGTCTTAAATAATAACGATATTAATATACTCGATCTACCAGATGAAATATTATCTATCATTTTCAATAAACTGAAGACGATCGATATTTTCTATTCATTGTTAGGTGTAAATCACCGATTTAATCGACTATCACTCGATTCTCTCTTTATTCATCATCTTGATTTTGCAATCGAACGATATCGTGTTCATAATCTTTCGGTAGATACTTACATTCTCGATAAGGTTTGTTCGAAAATCTTACCTCGGATTAATGATAAAATAACTAAACTTACTCTTGATCCATTTTCAACGGAACATATTCTTAGTGCTGTGAAATATCCTCAACTACATTCATTATCATTGGACAATTATCAATCTCATATACTCCTACGACATTTAAAAGGTATGATCATGAATTCCATTTGAGACTTGATGAACCATTGATGTTTTTATTTACATATTAGATGGTGAGATATTTTGTGTAAATGATCAAATTACAGATCTTACCGTCAACATTTATCATGCCGAAGGAGAATTATCCGGTGAGCTTGAAACAATTGTATTTGTAGCAATATTATTCTACTGCAGATATTTAACTGATTTGACTTTTTCTGAAAAGTTTTCAAGTCACTATCTATCATTTGCATCATGTGATATTCCACAAGAATATTCTTTACCTTCAACTCTGACTAAGTTGACTATAAAAGTGAATAGTTTTGATGATTGTCTTTATCTTCTTAATGGGTGTCTCCAATCTTTATCAACGTTGATAATTCGCATAAAGGAAATTAGTTGTCCATCATCGAATATTAATAATACAGCAAGTACAAATACTGTTCATTGAATATGAACAGATTTATCTTTCAAAATCCACTAATTATCTTATTTTCTTTAGGAAAAACTTGTCAAATTGAAATGTTTCTCATTGGTAGGAGAGCAGTATTCGTACTTTTATGATATACTGGTTGTTCCATTACTACGTTGAATGTTAAATCTTGAAGGATTATCGTTACAACTCTCAGCAATAAGAGCTGAAAGATCTTATATCGATGGTAATCAATTATATGAACAAGTTCTTAAGTATCTGCCACGACTAAACAAATTTATGTTCAATATACACACTCATATTGTTGATACTGGTATTAAAATTGATCTTCCATCGAATGAAGATATTCGGAATAGTTTCATTAAACGAGGTTTTCAATCAGTTGGTACATGTGCTACTAAAACACCTATAAATAATAAAGGCGATTGTCATGTTTATTCTCTTCCATATCTATTTGATGATTTCTTATTTCNGAGTAACTGTTTTCAAGGTGGTCAATTCAATAAAGTTCGAATGTTAATGATGCTTGATAGATATCCATTTGAAGAAAAATTATTTCTGAAGATTTTCCTTTTCTTCAAAAATTAATCATATTAAATTTAGAAGAACAACAAAATAATCAACATCGTTCGTCTACATTGCTTAGATTTAATCATCTCTTCAAACTCAATCTTATTAATGCAAACAAAGACTATGTCAAACAATTTCTTTCTCAAAGAAAGACGTCTTTACCTTGTTTAACGAATCTCAAAATTAGATACAGTACATTAGCAAGTGTAACCAATGATTTTACCAATGATGAAACACGTCTCAATTGTACTAAAATAAAATCTCTATACGCATTTGATGTAACTATTCGTTCACAAAATTTTGATTCATATTTTCCCTCTCTCTGTAATTTTTCTTAGTCTTGTATAAATCATTTAAATAAAAATAAATGTCGTAAGAAAGCTAAAATGTATTTCGATCAGTTATTGTTTATTCTACAAATAATGAGTACAACAACACTGAATGAAATCATCATATGAAAATAAAAAGAATAGGGTTTAAATAATTGCTTATGTTCTGATTTTTGAAGAGTATTAAGCAGAGAATTAATTATTGAGAAGGAGATATTAAAGGTTTAATGAGCATTTAATACAACGATGAATAACAAATAGATTTATAGAAATCAGTCGATTCTGAACTATGAACAATTTATTTCATATAATAAATACAAGTCTCAATTTGACTATTAGAAATTATATGAATATATAATATTTGTTTAGATGAAAAATAATGAGTTGTCTATACTATCTTTTACAACATTGGTACTGAGATCATTAATCTTTTTCAAACAGTTTTCCCTCTATAACAGTAAAACCTGTTTACAATCATAAAAACATTTAAATGAAAATAAATAATTGAAGTTCTTCAGACGAGAACTGACAAAATTAATTTTTTCCTCTTAACGATCAGAGATATTCAAAAGAATTTACTTTTATTTAAATAACGCGACTTTGTAAACTGTTGTTGATCGTATTTTCAGTGCAAAATAATCAATCAAAATTAATTTATTGGTCATAAATACAGGCTGTGCCGAACGTTTTGCGACATTTCTTATTTCATATAGGTACATCTCGACTTGAGAAAATGATAACATCTTGGTTTGTTTTTTGAAAGATACGTGATCGAAAGCTCTGCGCCATCGCTTTCTACAAATTCCCAATGGAAAACAAAAAAGTCTTCCAAACATTTTTCTTATACTCAATCCGCTGGGAAGTAGTACTATCATGTGGGTTGTTCATATTGAGTATGAGAAAAACCATCAGAATAAGTTAATAAGGTTTTCTTTATGCAGTTTTCGTAGAGCTTGTCATGGCGCATTTTTTCAAAACAAAATCAAGATTTGATAATTTTCTCAAGTCGAGATATATATGAAATTAGAAATATCACAAAACTTTTGGCCCACACGGTATATATTTAATCAAAATATATTACGGATTTGTTTATTACGAGTTGTGTGGTTTTTTTAAACATGAATTGGTTTTCGAATGAGACATTCATAAGTCACTGATGTGCTTTATTGGTAATAAAATGTTTTTTAGTATTGTAATAAAGATTGGCATTATAAGAAAAGAAAAAAATCCTCGTCTTATCAAACAACATAGACACATTCAAATTATTTTCTCTTATTAAAAAAAATGATATAACAATGTGAGTTAAGTAAACAAAAATGAATATTGAGAAAAAGAAAACAAGACTAATGTCTAAGAATGAGGTAAGAAAAAGAAGGTTGAAAGTTTCATTAGATCTCATTTTCAAGGTGCGAAAGTATAGATAGATTATCAATATCATTATCAACGGGTGGTAATGGTAGTTTAATATATAAAAAAAATAAATTTATTTTCTGTTATATTATTATCACAACAAAACTTTTTTTCAATTGATTGAGAATTATCATCATCGAAATAATCAATTCTATTCTATTAAGGTCATCTATATTTGTTGTCTGATTTTTTTTCATTTAATAAATTAATAAATTGTCGATATTCTTCGCGGGTGTGGGTGTGGGCTTGTGAGCGCTCCATGTCTTTAGCTGCACTCACACCCATACCCACACCCCACACCCACGTCCCACATCCACACCCACACCCAATAAATCGTATTAGTTCGTCAACATTTTTTACTGATCATCGTCATATTGATGTCCATTTCGTTTTCAGCCCTATTAATTGTCCTCAGTATACCGAGATGACTCAATATATACCTCGCGGAAATCGTTTTCATCCAAGAGAAATTGTTGGTACAACATTGGTTGTTAATGACGCCTATATGATATTCACACCACTCATGAATCCGATCCTTTTATAAGTCATTATTATATTTTCTTCCATTTTATTTCAAATTAAATTATACAAAGAAAAAAAGGAAATCTTTGCTCTTTAGTTGATGATCTAACTTTCATCTAATAATATGTTAATATATTCTTTACATTTATAGAGTTATGGACGCCAATATTGTCATCATATGTGGTATACTCTTCTATGGGTATTTGATGAATTCTTTCATGAAAATATGGTGGAAAACTGGATCACTCAAATACGAATGTTTGAAATGCCACAGAAATAACGTCAGTTGATACGCCATTTCTTCGTTCATTAGATGTATTTCGTGCAAATTTATCACTCTCTTTATACTCTTTCTGTCATATGGTATCATACGATCGTACTGAAACGTACCACTTGGCCTATTATACTACATATATTCTCAAATATGTATCTCCTCTTCGTAATATAACTCTTGTAAATAGTATCGATTTTCTGGCCTATTCTTCTTCATTTCCAACCGGAATTCGTTCTGTTCGTATTCCCATTTTGTTCAAATCGCATAACTATTAGATGCCAGACTGGTCAGCGCTAATGCATTCACTCTCAACTTTGCGACAGTTGAGTTCATTAACTATATTTATGTATGATTTGCCAACAACTGTCGATTCATCACAAAGGCAGCACTTAACGTTATCAATTTTGGTCTGCGTTTTCAATTCAAAGGTGGTATATCTTCAGAAGAATTCGACGTCGTATTTAAATATCACCCAAAATTTGTAAAACAGTTATGTGATTATTATTTTATTGTGTCGTGACAAGCAACCTTATTATTCAACTGAACATGATGACCATGAACTGAAAACATGTTTTTGATTGATTAAATAAACTCGGTAGAAACTTTTTTCAATTATGCTAAATCTTATTGTGTACCTTTTGATACAAATATTATTGTTATTCATTTTCTTTTAAACTATATATATATATATATATACATACAAGTGATTGTAAAATCGCGTCATCTAAAGAAAAAAGTCTTCGCTTAATTAATCAATATGAACGTGAAAAATTATTTTCCAAGAGCACTATTTCAAATAAAGTAGTTGATTCTTATACAATCTATTACGTCAAGCCGATATAAAGAAATTTTATCGATTCCAGGATTTTATATATTAGTTGTATCATGCAATAAATCAAACTTGAATTTCCTTTCTTATACAATGACAATATCTTGGCACATTATGACGTAAGAACCTTGCGCATTCATTCATTCACCAGTGGTATTTCGCATCTGGCTGCATATAAAACCAACTTGCAAACATGCCTGAAACATAGTTCTTGCGCAGCGGTATTACTTTCTCCAAGGAGCGTTATTGCGAGGAGAGATTATTGCTGATTGGAAACTTAAATCCAAATCCTCGGCTATGCCGAAATTTTTGCTGCTTCTCCGGAAGTGTTCTATAAAAGCCTATGAAAACAGTTAAATACAATAGATGCATCTACCGTTTTTTACTACATGAGACATATTTTCGAATGTAAAATATTGTTCATGAGTACACCCGAAGCAGAAAACACTTTTTATTCAATATATATATATATATATATATTATAGAAATGGATCAAACGCGAACGCTCAGTCCAGTGTGAAAAATATTTTCCACTCGTACTGATTTCAGCGCTGTTCATGTGCAACAACAGAGCTTCTATCAGGGATTCTCTCCTTTTGTTCAGAGAACTTTCGTGGAAGTAAGTATAACATTCAATATGATACAACCATCGTTTTGTAGGCACAAAATCAAGTAAAAATGTATGGTAGTCATTTGTTTTGAAATTTTCTGAATCTTACTTAATTTTGTGTGTCATTTATTACGCAAGCAATTTATTACAGGTATTGAGAACACGAGTGAATTGATGAAATAACGGTGATTCATCACGACAAGAAGAACACTAGTGTGAAATTTTTGCTGTTTGCAGAAGAATAAAACATAACGCTTCTGTCACTGTAAAGACTACTTACCAACTACAAGAACTTCCTTGATCACAAAGTAGGAAGTCTCTGGTTGAGGCTCTGCCATTGCACACGGGTAGGGCTGCAGCTAGCAAGTAGTTCATTTTTTTACTCTGGGTCGAGCGTTAGCGCTTGGTCCTTCTAATAAATTAATATAAAAAATTTCATCTAATTAGACAAATACTACACAGAAACAGTATTTGAAAATGCTACAGACCTTTGAAAAGGCGTCGGATATTTTCAAAGAAATCTTATTAGTCGACAATAAAATACGATCAAGCATAGAGGCTTTATTTCAAATTTTCATTGAAAATAAAACGTGCAAAGAAAACGTAAACATACCTTGGCAAAAGAGTTTTTATTCTATTTTGTATAGCCAAATTTACGATAACATTTTTCACCACAAATGGATCCCGATTCGAGAAAATAATCCTCGGATGGTCTTACTGTGCAACAAGTCAAATAGACTTCGACCCTTATTCTATTGAAAACAGAAGCGAAAGGTTTCGGTTTTGGCTTCGTTGGTGGCTTGAATATAGGAAGAAGAGTATCGAAAATGCCAGCGACAGAACATATTCCAATTAACACGAAAATCAATATGAATGTTTTCATGATTACTGTTTTTTTCTACTTTCGCTTAAATATTAATTCGAAAGGAAGAAAAATTTCGCTAAAACGGTATGTAGCTATAGTTTTTACTGAAACGCATCCTTTCGAAGATGATTACCAATTTTCATTGGAGTATTTATTTCAATAATGCATGACTCACTTTATGTGAGGAGAGAAAGCGTGTTCCCGAGAATGCAAAATTTGGTAATACTACTGTTTCAGAGATGATTAATCAAAAACCATTCCGTTTTTATAGTTATTGCATTTTTTGATTTCAATATAGATCGACTACTTCTTTTTTCGATCGTTTGTAAACAAAAAATGTCAAGATGGAAGATAAACTTACACACACAAAAACAAAACCTAAACACAAATAAAACTATAAAGTTGACCACACATTTCTCAGTATATTTATATACGTTGAGACTGATGTTACGCCGTGTCAAATAAGATTGAATTGTTGTTCTGGTAGATGCATGAGAAATTGTCAACTACGTAGTTGACGTTAATTGATCTAGCTGTTTCTTGAAGCCACGATCAAGCCATACCTAAGAAGTGTATTTAAATTTAACAAGAAATGTGTTGTTTTTCTTGAAAACTCTATACTTCTTCTCGTGGTGTTTCTTCTTCACATTCGGCACATTTGATGCTAGTACTACATTGAATTAGAGAAATTAAGAAACAATCTTGAACTAAAGAGAAAAATAGAAATTAATAATTACCCTTCTTGTTTATCAATACAAGATTTACATTGCCGATGCCCACAGACAAGTTGAAAAGGATCATCGAATACTGATAAACATTTATGACATTTCATGTCGAAAGGAATTGTATTCGACACAACAACTAGCTTGCTTTTCTTTTTTTTCTTTCTTCGCCTCACAACAGTAGGTTTTGAAATCGATTGATGATCAGGTCCTGCTTGGTCATTAAAATAGGGATGGATTGCGGCAAGAACGCGTGTCATCAAATCTGTTGTTACAAGAAAATTTAATTTATTACTGATACTTTGATAAGAGTGAATATGCAATCGATAATCAAGTTCAGAATTATAATAAATATTGATAGAATCGACGTATATTAACTTATAAACGTTCTTATCGATCAGTTCTTTAAGATATTGACTGGGAACAAACAATCGAAAAGAATCGTCATTATTGCTTGCTTGAGATAGATTATCTAACAATTCTTCAAAACTCGAGAACACTTTAATTGCAGAACTTTTTATTTCTGTTAACCATTCAGGTCCCAATATAAGAGTTTTTGAGGGTTTCAAATGACTATTCTCAGCCATCGTCGTCAGCAACAAATTGAATAATTTCGTATAGATCTAAAATCTATTGAGTAGATTTTTCTAAATTCGTGTATGGATTCATAGTTAGCTAAACAAATCTTTGAATGATAGCATTACAAGATAAATATGGGTCAGCGATTGTAAAAATATTGAATTATTCGAGCCAATGCGACAATTTTTAGACTTTGATTTTTATCGATGCTACTTCCCAAAAAAAAAACGACCGTTACAGGATTACTAACAACCATAGAATGATTCATCCTCTCGGATTTTTTCAATAAACTTTTTATAAAGAAACTCTTAGCCCCTGCACATAACATACCTACTTGAAATCAAAGAATCCAGACATGGTCTACACTCTATTGTAAAAATAAGTTATATACTGGTTTCGTCTAGCAAGGAAAAAAGTACAGAACGACTAAATGTAAATTGGAAAAAACCCAGCGAAAAGACGTGTCTTTGTTTTACTCGTTCTTAAAACTACACAAAAATCCCACTGATTTACGCTACCAGCAAATATTCAAGTGAATTTGTATGCTACGTGTTCGAAACTAAAATAATCGATGGTTCGAGCATTCATTAATTAGTTGAATCTCACTTTTTTATTCCTGATAAAATCATCTGATCTTCGTGAAAAAAGGAAACAAGCAGAATTTATTCTCCTTGTTTCTACAATATTAATGACATACACTTGATATTTTCTCTTCACGGACATTTACATCCGATGCGGTAAAAATCGAAACGAAAGAAAGTCGATGATAATGATTAATAGAATTATTAGTAAACTTACAGAATGGGTGACTCAACGAGCCAGTCCCGATGAACATTATTGAAACAAATTGTTAGTTTCTTTGTGCGATGAACATTGTAATCAAACAATGTATTTTTTTTTGTGTAGAAAAATTTGATTTAGAAAATAGAAAGAGAAGTCGCCAAATTTGATGAAATACGTGTAGAAAGTATTAGTAAATATTATTACTGCATCGTAAACCTCTGACAAATCGAGTACTTATACCATATTAATGCTGATCATAAGGGTTGTGTTTCACAGAATATTTAAAAGATTATTCGACGTATAGTTTCTATTACTAATGGCCGTCTTGTTACAACTGTTGTACTTTTCTCCACCACCCGACCACATGAAACATATTGTTAGATTTTTTTCTATGATATAATCAATGTTTAAAATTAGAAAAATATAAAATGCCGAAAAAACAAAAGACTCAACGTTTATTTAAAAGACTAAATGAAAGTTATATGATTATATGTATCAACAGAAAATCGATTGAGATTATAGTCAGAGAGGTTATAAGGCTTGATTTAAGTCTGTATTGACACACAATAGATTACATAGAAGGCATGGGTATTGGTTCCTTGTAAGGTAACTAAATAGAAGTTTATTATCCATCTTATGTATATTGATTATCTTCGTTTGGCACAGCTAAAGAGATGAACATAAAATGTCAAAATGAAAGTGTATGAAAAAACTTACGATAATGATTTCTATTCAATATGACGTATTTAATGCACATTGTAATTGTTACAATGGATACCAATGCAATACAACTTAAACCAACCACTAGTAATGGCCAAGCTTTGATGAGACCTAATCAATATAAACATGCAAAACGAAAATTTGTTTTTTCATGTAGACTATTTCGAAGAGACGCATATCAATTTTTATGTTTATTTATTGATCGATGAACAATACATCTAATTGCATGTTTTCGTTGTCAATCAAGACAACATCAAATTATTCTACCAGTTAGGGATATTTCTAAATGTATCCTATTAAATATCGATGCTCATTTTGCTCACTTCCTAAACATGAAAGTGTATTCTTTTAATAAAAAAAGAAGAGAATGTCAAGCTCAATAAACAAGTTATCCTTGTTGACAGCCAAAGTTAAAATGTTCACTTTTACTAAGTCGTAGTAATGCTTTAGTTAATCAATAAACCTTACGAAAGTATTTAGAAAATGTATAACGTAATTGTAACTTCAATGAAATTTTTTCACTGTTTTCTTTCCATTCAATGCAACAATGAGAAGAAAAAAAAAATAGAAAGACGACTGTACTTTAGATTTCAAATTATGAACAATATTTTGATTGTAATTTTAAAATAAGATAAATTCTTTCTTAGAACAGTCTGTCACTTTAATTACATACCAAGCATTTCACTGGATGGCTCCATGTTAATCTTCTCTATGCTGAATGACTGATGTACTGTTGTAGAAAAGCACGAAATAGAATAAAGTCTAATATATAATATAGACAGTCTCTCTCTCTCTCTCTCCTTATATTGACTAATCTCATCCTTTTAGATACTACGAATAGCATGCATGTCGTGTCAACTTTTAGAGATTGAGAAAATTTCAGTGAAAAGCTTTTCCTTCTATTTGGAATCCTTATTAATAACTCTTGCAGCTACAGAAATTAGCTTGTTTTTTATTTGTTCACTGAGTTTTGTCTCCTATCGATTACTTTTTCCATTACATACATTTACATTTTCATGAGGAAAAAAAGCAGCGTTGAACGGTACTATTATTATTATTATTATTATTATTATTATTATTAACACATCAAAAAGCAAATTATTTCTGTCCGACATGAGAGAAAGAACGAAAGAACATAACATGTAAATAAATTTTATCATAGCATCTATTTCCACAGACGCAAATAATTCGTTAAAAAATTTATTCTCAGTCAAATGCCTTTACTAATTATAACGATCTTACTAAAAAAGTCATAATTGAATATGTAAATAATTCACTGGGTTGAAGTTTATCAATATTGAATTTTTCATCGCAGAAAATCTTTGTTCTAGACCGACCTCTATGGAAAGACTTCATTTTTATTGGTCAAAAATCTGTAAAAGAATCACATGCAACGCACGATCAAGCTGTCACCACGTCAGTTTTTTTCAAATATAAAACTTCTGTTTCATGCCTATAAACGAACAGATTCGAACAATATTTGTAAAAAAATCTTGTCTACCACAATTATCGTCTTCATCGTTGACTTGTCAATCAGGTGATAAGCAACATCCATATTCCTGTTCTCATTGTTCAAAATTATTTTCTTCTCCAAGTCATTTATCTCGACACATTCTTATTCATACAGGTGAAAAACCATGTCTTTGCTCGGAATGTGGTCAGCAATTTAGCCAAATATCATCATTGGAACGTCATCAACGTACTAAGCATGAACAAGAGAAAAAAATCCATACCTTAAATAATCATTTATATCAATGTAAACTTTGTCATGAGTATTTTTCATTAAAACATAATTTAAAGATGCATGAAAAAAGATTACATCAGATACAAACAAATTTCTTTTGTGATATATGTTCAGCTTATTTTACTTGTAATTCATCATTGCAAAAACATCGAAATTTTCGTCATCGATCGTTACTAAAAAATCAATCGGAAAATAATAAGAGTCAACAATCACCGATTTCCAGCGATGAATCAATGGTTACAATCAATAATATGTCAGATAGTTGGACACTGACACATAGTAATCAAGTAAGTTGAAAGATCATTGTGACTATAAATCAAATTTATCATAAGTCATGATTTTTTATAATGACTTTAAATTAGTTTCCTAGTCCCAGCTGAGCTGCTTGAATTCCCTCGTCTCTCTCTCTCTCTCTCTCTCTTAATTAATCCAGCTGATTCTAAAAGAATATTTTCTTCTATTCATATGAGTACATTTTTATATTGTAATGGAAAAAAGCAATGGGTATCGGAGCTATTTTTAGACANAAGCAAACTGTTAGTCACAATGCCCTCAGTTAAGAAAATATTTTCAACCACGGGATGACGGATATCATAAAAAAACGAGGTGCCAAATAGGGGTTTCACATTTAAATTTAAAAAAATTATTAAATCGAGAAATAAATTTTCAAAAATTTTAATTTAATTGTTTGAAATTCAAATTAGTTAAATTTTCAAAACTAGTAGATAAACATAGTTGTTGACTTGATTGCTACTATTTAAAGTCAAATTTGAGTATGTTTCCTGTTTTCTAAGGTTAAAATTAGTCATTCTTCTACGAATTTTTCTATTAAATATATTTTTATTGGTATCCCGGTATTTTCAAGAAGAAAGATGACGGATCCTGCATAATCTGTAGAGAAATTTTGAATATTGTGAACAAATATTAACCTAAAATACTAGGTTCTCCTCTCATTTAGTATTTACTACTGTTCAAGTCGCGTATTTTCCTCATAGGAATGATGCGTATCCATCCAAACAATTTATTAATATTAAATTTTAAAAAATTTTTATTTTTGTATGAGAAAAATTTTAACTTATTTTTAATTTAGCTTAATAGAATTTAATTTTAAATTAAATAAGCTGTAAATTGACACCCCTAGTGCCAAAGAATAAAAGTGTCTTCATCTAATTTAATTTAGCATGATACAACAGCAAATATCTTCTATGGATCAACAGTATCTGGATCGGATTCTCCCGCCGATGAACAATCATCGTTTTTCTCTACGGAAATATTTACAATTAATAGTAATAATTTATTCAATAGCAATAATACAAATAAACGTTCCTTTCAGCAACAGCAACAAGTTCATTATCAAACTCTGAAGTGGAATGAAATAAACTAACAGCCAAACCAATTCAACCATTTTTTTCTTTATTTTAAATAAGATATAATAAAACAAATCAAACAATGAAATTTTTTATTTTCTAGATTTTTTTTTAAAATCATAACAGTAACGCTAATGTTGACTTCATTCGAAAAAGCTTCTACGTCAAGCTACAATGCACAAAGTAGTGGTATGTTTGGAAATTTTGATTTTCTCTTTTCTATTTCAATTAATGAATTCATTTTTTTTTGTATTCAGCAGTGAAACGATTAATGCGTGAAGCCGTTGAATTAAATGATCCAAATGAATTATTCCATTGTCAACCAATTGAAGTAAGTTCATGCAAAGGATTTATTCTAATTATTAAAATTTTTTAATAGAATAATTTATTTGAATGGCATTTCACAATACGTGGTCCAAAAAGTACTGAATTCGAACATGGCATCTATCATGGGCGAATTTTATTTCCAGTTGAATATCCAATGAAACCACCATCAATTGTTTTACTAACGGTAAGTCACATGGCGAATAATCTCACTCAAGTTTATACAGATCATTTAGAAAAAAGAAAATTTTTTCTAGGCCAGTGGTCGTTTTAAAGTTAATGAAAAGATCTGTCTATCGATATCTGCACATCATGCTGAAACTTGGACACCTACTTGGGGTGTGAGAACAGCTTTACTAGCAATAATTGGTTTCATGGAAACGCCTGGAGAAGGTGCCATAGGCTCTCTTGAGTATACACCTGACGAAAGACGGGTTCTAGCAGAGAGGTAAAAGCGAAAGAGAGAGAAAGAAACAAAACAATAACAGCTTTTTGTAAAAATAGATCGCAATCATACGTATGTCCAACATGTGGTGTAGCTAATAGTCAATTACTATTACCCTTATCGGAAAAATCAATTGATATTCAAAGACAAGCGAAAGCATTGGCAAATCAAATACATATGAAGGTTTGTATTTCACAAATATCAATAATGATATTAAAAACAAAGCAAAAATGATGTTCTCAAATTACTATTTGCTTGTGTTTTGTTTTTCTAGAATTATGGCACAACATCGAAAAATGCACCGGTAGTTAAGTCAACATTAAATCCGAGTGAATCGCGTTCTCACGCGCCGCCAAATCAAGTACTAGTATTAAATCAAAATAATTCACGTGGTGACTTCTTCAACACTTTGATATGGTTTTGCTGTATAATATTTTTATTTCTGTTCTTACGACGATTATTTATAACATTTGGCAGTCATCGACCGTTTCCATCTTCGTATTCTGATTTCTAAAATCATTCAATGTCTTTTTGTTTGTCTTTCATTACTAATTAATCAATAGTATACAAAAAGGTTTTTGTACATTTTTACTTGAAATATATGTTCAAACTGAAATTCCGTTGCACGCTGAACTGATCTGTAGATATCAAACACAAAGACATCCATCCTTTGATTATTTCCTAAAGCGGTAATTTTTCTTTCAATTTGATACTCGAAGGAAGTTTTACAAGGCTATCAGAAGAGTTGACTTTGTGGGATTCAACATTTTCTAGTTCGATATATTAATGACAAACAAAACAAAATGACGTGTGTCGCATTATTTTTTTTAGTCGCCGTTTCGACCGTCACTATCCTATGCAAAGATTGATGTAGAATAAATATTTGAAAGCTTTTTCTTTCCATCACGGCTGAAAAGAATCTGTCGAGTTAGTTAAGAAAAATCATATTAGTAAATTAAAAGAATGAAAAAATTTTCCGGGCACCTCATCTGTAAATAGAAAGACAATAGATCGAAAAATGTCAAACTTTCATGAAATCTTTTGAGATTAAATTTGAAACATAATTTCTTCGATGTAGCTTAAGGTACCGTATCTAACCATGATCGTAAGAAAATAACTTTCTTTCATCTACTTTAAATAGCTAAAAGATCCATTAACTCAAAAGACATACGCTATAGGTCGAAAATATTTTTAAGCTATTAGTTTACCGGTTATGACTTTTAATTTATCTAGAATACTTTTAGCATTCTTTACTATTAGTACAAAAAAAAAGTTCATAGTTAGTATATATCGCTCGTTTATTCCTTGTCTTAAAATAAAATTTTTTAATTCGGAATTTATTTCATGCTGCCATCGCCTGTCAAAGATTTTTTGAAATCCGATTGTGAATTTTACCAATAATGAAATGATGCTAATTGATCGATTAAAGTATCTATTTTGGTCATTCAAGGTTAAGTTTTTTTTTCTAATTGTTACTTACGAAAACAAGAAGAAATCAAATGCAAAATGTTTTACTGTTGCTTTTTTAGCTGGCAATTTCAGTAGGATCCTAATTGAGTCAACGTTCTTGACTAATATAGATCCTAGGCTAGGTCTGTTATTGTCATAGACTTGAAAAACAATCAATTATTTTCTCATATGGCGCCTCTAATTAAATAATATACATTCCATTGCATGTAAAATAATATTACAATATCGACATATAATTTTTTCGCTGTATCACTTAATCTAAATCGATAGTTTATTTCAATTTGTCAAAGAAAATTATTCGAATGACAAGTAAAAATTGTTGCCGATATTGTTCCATTGTGTCTATTGTTGACAGTTAGACCATGGATTATATAAACATATTTTTTTTCTTTAGACACAACTATCCATACATCGCAGCGCTTGTCAGGACTCCAGTGAAAAACTTATTTGCAAAGGACGTCCCCCTCGGGATCTATCAGGACACTGCGATGTATGCAACTATCCGAAAAGAATATTTTAATTCATTATTTAGCAAGAAAATATAGTAACAAAGATTAATCTCTAGAGAAATCAAATCTAAAGAATTCTTCTTCTTATAATTATTATTCACAATGTTAAACTGAAAAAGAATATATTTTTTTTGTAAAATTTTTTTTTCTTGTTCCAACATCAAAATAAGTGTTACCGAAAGAGAGAAAAACACACTTTTTTTGAATTACTATAGCAGGTCTCAATAATTTTGTATATTATTATTATATTTTTATATTTTCGACCAAACTTAACATATTACTGTTAGAGACTAACATGCAATTGTGATATTAAATATCCTATAGAATATTTATAAGATAAAATAATTTCTTAGAGATCATGACAAAGAATATGTGTATTATTTTACCACGTGTACATTTAATCGAATAGATTTCATCAGATGATCGTCGAGTTTAAGTTAATATTAGAGAAAAACTGTTTATTTTTGTTTTGTTTTCCTAATTCTATTAATTAGAAAAATCAACGAATACTGATGAGTTTAGAATGAAGACAATCGAGCAGATCTTCATTAGATTATATTGAACAGCACATAGTAAATACTGTCGAAGTCTGTTGACAATCGAGTTGACATACGGGTCTGTCAAAGAGTAGTTTCGATCTTTGCATGTAGGATTATTTAGATCTTTTTGTTTTTGTAGATACTGATGTAGCATCAATAGTTTCCTAAGGATTACTTTGAGTTATGGACAATAGCAATGCCGTTTTTATTATTGCAGATCCTAAATCAGTATAAACTCATAAACATATGTAAATGGAAGATAATTCATTATTTCGTTTTGTTTTTACTACATTAATCTCTGACAATACGCCGGCAATCATCATATTCAAGCGATTTCCAACTGTCAGAAAGAAGTCATCTATTGGATAACCTTGTAGTCAAAGAAAAGAAAATTTTTCAAATACAAAGCAAAACAAAAAAAGTAACGTAGTTTAATTAATTATTCATAATTTGCATCGGTTTTCTTTCTTTTTTTCATGCTATTTATTCTCGTTATGATATATTCTTGTATGTAAAACAGATAAACTATGAGCAGAAATTTTCTTTTCCTCCTTTCTTTTCCTTCTTTCTCTTTTTCAATTATACTAACGTTTTCCTGTTTCTTCATTACCATCATTCCTGAGAAAATGAAAAAGCAAGAAGAAAGTCACACAGTCAAAAAACTGTATGATTATTTGTCACGTCTCTCTGCTGTTCTTTTTCTTTTTGCCTTTTTTGACTATAATAGAAATTCTCGTACTCTCAAAATATCTAGAAGGGACTTTTTATTTCTTTCATGACAATCTGATCACGGTTGAGTATAATTTATTTTTAGTCATTTCTATTTTCGGACTTAGATATTCGCTACATTATTCTTATATTTATAAATACATTTTCATTGATAAAATTTTATTTTAATTACTACTCGTGAAATAATATATATATATCTGCGTAGCATAATGCCGTATTTACTTTTAATATTAGTGTTAGCAAAACATTTATCTTTCATTTCGAAGAGTAGCCGCTAATCGATATGTTTATTTGCCATTATTTTATCTAGATCGACAACAATAAACATTTGAAGTAGTAATACTAACATGATGCACTTCGTTTAATATATATGTCATCGCTGACTACTTTCAGTGGATTATAAGTTTATCTGCTTTTCTTGTTCCTTGCTCTTCGCCGAACGAAAGAACACAACGATCATAAGCCATTCATTTGTGAATAAAAACAAACTTACCTTACCTGTTCATTTTCGAAAATATAGTCTTGTCATTGGGCCGATCGTTTTCTAAAAGGAAAGGTGACTATCTAGGATCGAAAGTTAAAAATAAAAAATAACAAGAAGAAATTGACTTATAAACACGTGCGTGTCATCATCTTATTATTTTATTGAGTATACATGTTCTCTATATAACGATAGACATTTGCGTGTTAATTAATCATACTCAACCACGAATATTTTCCCGTTATATGAACTATGATGGAAGCATCCGTTATTAACAATTCACTAGCTTCCAATTCTGTCAACATTAAGGCTTATTATTGGCTGATTTGCATGTAATATCTTTTTTCCACGTGTTAATTTCTAGTCTTTTTTCTGCTGTTCCTTCTTTCTTCTTTCCGATGTTCAGAAACTGATCTTTTTTCTTCTCTCTCTCCCTCCTTATTTCTTCGACATTTAGCCGACGGAAACGAGAGCATTTTCCGGCTTCGTATCTTTACCTTATAGCTAATAATTCACGATTTGTTCGTTGCTATAATGAACTAACAGACGCTCAACAATTAACAGCTACATGCCAATCTACACACATACACACACATAGGTATATATACCAACATCATCTGCGTACGTTTTACTATTCATACTGTGCGAGACAACGAGCTGTGGAAAACAATAGTAAAGTTAGGAAAAGAAACTGACTTTTCTTTTTGTTTCAGAAAATAGTTGATCCAATCATTAAGTAAATTAGCGTGTAGAAAAGAAACGCGTAAGTAACGGCAGAATAGTAGCAAGCAAAACAAAAATAATAGTATCAATATGTTGTCGCCTGATTATTCGCCCAATTTCTTTGTTTATTATTATTATGCATATTGAAAATGACAGCCTCTTTTTCTATAGATCATTTATACATAGATATATATATGATATAGACAACAAAAACAGACTGGAGAGAGAGAGAGAGTCAACGAGCATAACAGTAACAGCATGAAACTACTATCAAGTCCAATCAGTGTTCATTTTTTTTGAATAACAGCTCAAATCAACTTTATTATTCTCTTGTGTGATTTATAATAAAATGACTTGGGAAATCGGAACATCTTACAGTAGGAGGACCAACTGAGAGAAAAAAATTAATTGAGATTTATGTACTATGAACACTAAGCGGTTGGATTCTGATTTTTTCTTTCGTCTCCATCTCCGTCTTCATTCTTTTCTCATTCTCTATGATGTTAGTAAAGCAATCGGCTATCAGAGTTTGCTAACACGCTCAATTAGAGCTTTGATTTTCTGGGCAAAAATAAAACATAAACATCTAAATTTTCACACACAATCTTCTTTTCAAACCAATGTCGTCAGACATTTATCTTATACGCCACATCGAACAGAAAGGATTTTACAACTGTAACAAATCAGTCACTCAACATTTCCTGTTTATTTATTTTTTAATCCTATCTCTCACTCATCGTACTTAGATATAACGGTTCAAAAACCTATTGATCTACACCACCGTACTTTATTGTCGGGGAACTTGGAATCCAAAATAAATCGAAGGTAAAAGATTTTCCGCATATATAAATTTTTTTGCAATCCCTGATTTATTTATTTTTTCTCATTTTTATGTTTTAATAGAAGAAAAACAAAGCAGCAATCTAACTAAACATAGATAGACGAAGAATAGCTTTTGATAAAATTCAAAACATTAAGAAAAAAAGTTTTTTTTGTTTTTAGATAAATCTAGAAATTTTACTCAACCGCATATAATGTATTGCCAGTCAACATCCGAAAACCATCTTTTATTATTATTATTATCATCATCGTTCTAAATCATTTGTATTTCTTTGGCAATAAATAAATATTGAAAAATGTCATCAATGCACACTTCATCGAAAATTCTTATTGGTCATCCGACATTCAGTCGATCGATTGAGTCTCATGGAAGTGCTCATTCAGCTGATATGAATTATCAAGGATGGCGACGTGCAGGAACAATTGGAAGTGAAGATGTTGGTACTCAAACTGATCATAGTGCTGATGGTGGAAGTATATCAAGTGGTGGACGAGCATTGTTGGGTGAATTCCGTCGACGACGTGAAGACACCATTGTTGGAATTAGTCTTGAATCGATGAAATATAACGGAGGTAATTTTCTATTAGGTAGTTTATCTCAAGAGACATACGTACCAATTTTGTTTGTTTTCTGTTTATATGTTAATGTATATAGCTTTCAAAAAGATTGAGTATTATTCTCATGAGAAGAAAAGCAAGCTAGATTGCTTTTGACGTTATCATTCGATAGATTTGCCCGCTAATTATAAACGACGTATCTAAACGAATTTTTATTTCCATTAATGGAATACATACATATATATATATATATGTGCGTGTGTATTGAGCTTTTGGAAGGAAACAGAGACAAAAAGAAAACAAAAATGGATATAATTGATCGGCAGTTTTTTTTCTTCTTCTTTTTTTGCTTGCTTGCTTGCATCTTTCTTTCTTTCTTTTTCCTTTCTTTGACTATTACTTATTCTTAGCTATACCATTTCGTCAGTTACAACGGCCCGATCGTTTACCACGACAAAGTTCCCGTCAAAGTGAATGTGACGGTTCATTACTTGGCGATTTCATGTCGAGTACACCACAACCAACTGCATCCGGTAGTTTAAATTCAAATGGCGAAAAAAAAGCTCGTATGCTAACATCAATAAATAATACGGCGAATCCAACTGATTTAACATCAATTGCGATACCAAATCCTTCGCCACCATTATATAATTCAAAACTTGTAAATAACGATGATACATTATCATGTCACACACTTGTTAATACACGTTCCGATGAGGCAAAACAGGGCGAACGTACTACACGGAAGGAATGTTTCCGTTTGGGACGAAGAAAATTACTATTTGAAAAACGCCGAAAAGTATCTGATTATGCTTTATTTTTTGCTATGATTGGTCTTTTATTTATGGTGCTTGAGCAAGAATTAACTATGGCTAAGATTTATGGCAAGGTAAGAAAAAAAGAAGAAAGACTAGAGTCAACATAATGAATAAATATAGCTGAAGGATGTGTGAAACATATTCTAAAGGTATCCGAAACATTTGCTCGTTAGTGTAGCTTTAGATTTAAGTAGTCTTCCATTTGCTTTCAAAAGAACACTTGTATCGTTCGTTCTCGTCTTTTACTTTCTCTCGTTCTCTCTATATTAAATAAAAGACCGATATTCGTCTTTCTCAATATGGTTTCAATTAAAAATAGAAAATATTAAAGATCTTATATTTTGTTGTTGTTGTTGTTATTCTTCTTCTTCTTAGTTTAACACAAAAATATGGATGCCCTAAATGAATGTAATTTATAAATCTGCCTTAATCGCCTAGTGATATAGAGCACATACGACTAGAAAGCAAGCGCTAATGTCGTATGGTTGTTTCCCTTTTCTTATTCTCGAGTCTTTTCCTTCTTCTTATATTTCTCATTGATTTTCAAATTTTGTTTTCTTTCTCGTCTCAATTTTTGATAAAAGTCAATATGAGAATTCTTCATGTTATTAAGAATTTACTTACACATCAACAAGAAAAACTACGAGTTCTTTTTAATGATCAATAAATCTTAACTATTGATTCAAAGAGAAATATTTGTATTTAGTGATTATTTAGGATTTGCTAATTATTAATATATTTTTAATGACCTGAACATTGTCACAAGCACATCATTAAAATTAACTTAATGATGAAATATTTCAGAAGCAAAAAATCTTCGTTTCGCAATTTTTATTGTTAAAATATTAGAATTTTACTATTTGATAAAGTAAGAATACGAATTATCTACTATTTGTTTTTACAGGATGCTTGGTGCTCATTATTTTTTAAATCATTTATAACTTTATCTACATTAATATTAGTTGTTATGATTATTTACTATCATGCACTTGAAGTTAAAGTAATGATAAACGAGAAATCTTTATTTTTGACTTCGTCTTTTATTTGTTCATTAGTTATTTATGATTGATAATTGTTTGGATGATTGGCGAATAGCTATGACATGGCGACGTATTCTTCAAATAGGTGCTGAAGTTTCAAGTAAAACTACACAAGAATTCTAAATAGCTAAATACAAAATAAAATCTGTTTTTGTTTGCTTAGTTTGTGCTATTCATCCAATACCTGGTAAATTCGAATTCGAATGGATAACACATATGTCGAACAAAGCAGATTATCATCCGCAAATAAAAGCAGCTATCGTATCTGTAGATATTTTACTTTCATTGCCAATGTTCGTTCGACTCTATCTAATATGTCGTGTTATGCTGTTACATAGCAAATTGTTTACAGGTTTGCATTTTATTTCAATAGAAAAAAAATAATATTTTTTTTTGTTTTCAAGATGCTTCATCGAGAAGTATTGGAGCTTTCAATCGTATTAAATTCAATACAAGATTTGTATTGAAAACACTAATGACAATATGTCCAGGAACGGTTTTACTTGTTTTCATTCTTTCACTTTTTATCATTGCTAGTTGGACAGTTCGAGCATGTGAAAGGTAAAAGAATTTTTTGGTTTGATGATCAACGAAACTTTTGTTTTTTGTTTAGTAATCACGATCCGAAACATCATGGCAACATTCTGAATTCGATGTGGTTAATTGCTGTGACGTTTTTAGCTATTGGCTATGGAGATTTAGTACCGAATACTTATTGTGGACGCGCTATTTGTGTTGCATCTGGTTTAATGGTATGAAATTATTTTCGAAAAAACAAAAAAAGAAGAAGAAGCATTCTTCCGATTCAAGAGTAGTGATCTTTGAGATGTTAAATATTGCGTATAAATACATCAATCCTTGCATACAAATAATAGATAAATCTAATACTTGTGAAATAGACCGATCAGATATGCAATACTATTTTTCGGAATATAAACGTGCAATGTTAATCGAAACTGTTAACTTTGCGGGTATTCATAATAAAATAGTCTGCAAGTTTTCATGCAAGATCTATAATACTTATATTAACATGAAGGTATTATAGACTTCTATGTGTATATTTAAATATAGAGGATAGTAGAAAAAAAAATCGTCGCTATGTAAATGTTTGTGATGACCAGATAAACTTTTAGAGCAAGCATGTCGTCGTTCATGTCAGAATATTTTTCTTTACTTCAATTCACATTGATCCTCGCGAAATCAAGTAATCATCTATTCTCGTTTTTCAGTGAACCATTCAATAACGAGAGTAGATTCCAATGTATGGCATGTCATTATACACGCTTTAAAACACTGTTCAGTTAACAATAAGCTGCGCAAGAATGAATAGATTTGTTTTCTCAGGCATGCCCTATTATTTCTGAAGATCAAACTAGAGTTTTTCTTTCTTTTAATCCTCAGCAGATTTTTAGAATGCAAGCGCATATATAAATGACATTAGATCAATTCAATTCTTTGATGTGACTCGTTTTGTAAGTATTCCATAGGGAAACAATGAGTAACATTTTGCCGAATTCAATGTTTCGTTCTTTATTCTACGAACACAAACGACAAAATCTATCGAATATGAAAATAAAACATTCGTTGCAACTAATATTTTTTACTCTTTCTCAGGGTGTCTCGTGCACAGCAACAATGGTTGCCGTACTGGCTCGTAAATTAGAATTAACTCGTGCAGAAAAACATGTTCACAATTTTATGATGGATACACAATTAACAAAACGCGTACGTCCTATTGGATACTTGTTGTCAAATAAATCATTTTTCTAATTATGTTTAGTTAAAAAATACTGCTGCCAATGTTTTACGCGAAACATGGTTCATATATAAATATACTAAATTAGTAAAACATGTAAACGTATCACGAGTGCGTACACACCAACGAAAATTTCTTCAAGCTATTCATAGGTAGAACTGTTCGTTTTATGCTGAAAGATTTTTTCAAATTTTGCTTTCTCTAGTTTACGAAAAGTTAAATTGGATCAAAGAAAACTAACGGATAATGTTAATGCTGTATCTGACGTAGCACGTGTAAGTTGAAAAACGTTCATTTTTCGTGGAACATATTTCTTTTTCAGCTTCAGTCATCTGTATATGATATCGTATCTCAAATGCTTTCGAATCAAACTGTTCTTGAATCAAAATTTTATGATTTAGATGCAAAACTCGTAGCGTTACAGGTAATATATTAATCGTTGTAAATAAATTTTCCTATTGCAATGTCATAGCAGGAAATTGACTATGACATTTAAAATTACTATTTTGAATTTTCAGCATCATTGAATTTCTCCTCTTCAAAAAAAAAATATTATAGACTTCCTACGTTCAAATTTTAATATCAAGAATCTTAGAATGACTTTGAAGATTTCACTTAAAAAATCGCACTTGGATACTTTACAATGAGGAACGGGTTTTTTTTTGGTCAACAAATTTATCTTGATAGCTGAGATGGAAGGAATGTTGAACTTAAATATGTATGAATTGATTAACAAATGAAACAGAAAGAATTGTATTTCAAATAAGTAGCTAATCCTGAAGATATGGTAATTGTTTAACAAGTATCGTGTTTCAGAATCATTTCTAATTATAGCTCGTACTCATATCGAGAAGAACAGTCTTTTGTTTTTTTCTGCTCTTATAAATCATGAAATTAGTTCTTAGGAAAATGTATTCCGCCACGTTAAATCTTCAAGGACAATGCTCCTACGTGTATGATTCAGATATTGTCGTTCTAAGCTGCCAGTTTTGTCCATCTCTAGTTGCAATTAATATTGTTTTTGCTTCTTTAAACTATATTTTCATAAATTTGTTGTATTTCTTAACAGACACAAATTGACAATTTACCGAATGTCATGGTAATGGCAGTCAGTGAGCAAAATAATCGTTTATGGCAACGTCTAGAAGCTCATGTTCAAACACAATTAAGTACTATACGCGCAACCTTACCAACAATATCCGTGACCTGTCCTCAACGACAAAATACTGTGTGATCTATGTTTGTATATGGCACATTTTTCGGTTTTTTGTTTTTCTTCTTCACTTTTAAAGCTGGTGCTCTATGAAAAAAAAAATATTATATTAAAAATTGGTTTATTTTATTTTATTTTTCGATTATGTTACACAATAAAATGCTCAAAATTCACGCATAGAGCAACGGACAATAATAGTGTCTATTTTGACAATATATGATTTCTTTTTTTTTGTTTGCTTTATAAATGTTGTGTGTTGTTGTTGATGTTGTTTTATTTTTCTATTTTAAATAATAACATAATTGAAATATGTTTACGGAGCACATATCTTATTGTTTCATTTTCAAGAAGGTTTTGCGATATAGAAAAGTTCATCAACATAAAAAACATATCAAAATCTATTTATGATTCGGAAGAATTTGTTCTATTGAATTCTAACTAGACCCGAGAGTCAAGCACCTCGGCGGCAAAATCTTAATGAAGTATCATGAGACTTATTAATGCTTATATCTCGATAATATATTAAAGAATATAATGAAATCTATTTAAAATTAATAAATGTTATTAGTCTTTGAAAATTTTGCAATTAGCCTATTCCTATTTTATCTACCGGTTTTAATGTCATGGGAGTTGCTACAATGATTGTGAGCGAATTTTTCTGTACACAAAACATAGCCCATCTAATTGTCATCCGTTTTCTATATAAATCTTTCTATTGGAGTTCCTCTTATGCTAAGATGATTATATTTGCTCGCAAAACAAATTAGTATGTATGCGATGATACTAAGGTATGTTTTAGAGTACGGTCATTGTAGACGTTAGTAGATGGATCTAATTGCTTGAACAAAATGCTACTTTTAAATATAGTTCACGTAGCAGACAAGTGGCATTTTAGGAAATTCGTAAATGTCTTCCTGTTATTAACAAAACGAATTTGCCTATTTTATTTTGTCTGAACTTTGAGCGCAACCCGCGGTTGACTAATATGTAACGAATAATTAAACTTTTGATGTAATCATACATCAAATTAGAGAACATGCCTTGTGGCTTGTTTGGATTACGACGTCTTTGATGGAAGAAAAGAAGCCTTAATCGTATTAGTTTTTTTATATAATACGACAGAAGAAAAAAAATGAAGAATCGTAAGTTTTTATTTAGTATCTCTAAAACCTGAGAATTAGAAAAGAAAATTGGTATTAAAATGTCTTAGTCGGCTTAGGCTAAATTTCTCATGTATTATTGATCAGAGAATTTAATCTAGATAATATCACTTCTAAAAGAATTTCATTCTGTCATGATGTCTTTATCGATAGGAGCTGAATACTCCAATAACCATCATCAGTATAGATACTAGCAGATTAGTTACAGTTCATCACTAATAACTTTACTAAAAAAAAACAATTTTTTAAAGTTTTTGTGTTTTCCTTGAGCAAAATCAAAGGCACATAACGTATTGATATAACAAAAAAACCGACTGAAGATAGCCAGAAAAAAGTGGTCAACAAAAGAGGGACGTACACATGTAATTGTATAGATCATCCCCCTGAAAATAACAAAAAACAAAAAAAAACAATAACAAGAAAGGCATACACAACAATCACATTGTTTTGTCTATGATTAGAATAGATGAGAAAGAACGAAGAAAAAAAAAAGAAAGAAACAATTAGTGATTCTTCTAATACACGAAAAATCGAATATTGCTTTTCATTATTACCTAACCATCCGAATTGGATGTTGATGATAATACTGATGCGTCAGATTGTTCTAATTGGTGTGTTGAAGATAAATTAGAATTGTTTGTAACAGCTGATGTTTGATGTTGACTATTGATCATTTTTTGAATATCAATATTTATCGGACGTGACTAAAAAGAATAAAAAGGATCGTATTAGAATTTTTGATTAAAAAATAATTACATTTCCATGACGTTTTGTTAACTGAATAAAGGGTGTATTATCGTAATGATAACCAGTGACAATGGCTTTAAAACAAGCACCAAGAAGTGTTGCTTTAGCTGACTCGATTGATTCTGGTGTAAAATCTTCTTGATCTAAAATTAGAAAGAATATTTAACTATAATATACTTTTCTATGATCACTTACTATCTGCTGGTACTACATTGTCAAGATAAACTTCAACTGCTTGAAACGGAATCACCATGAAATCTTGTCTAGAAAATTGATCGTAAAAGTTTTTTTTCGGAAATAGAAAAGGTCGCAAGATTTACCTGAGAACGCGCAGAGAATTTGCATGAACATAAAGATAACCTCCGTAGTCAAGAAATTTAATCATAGCCATATCATGATTACTGTTATAGATTGTAATCAACGCTCGAAACCAACCAGCTTGAGTTGGCGCTGCAACAATGATACCAGCTAAATTCGACAAAATGAAATTGTTCTTAAAAAATCACTAATGAAGAAAAAAAAAGATCGTACGTTGAATGGGTCGAGGTAACAGTGGCGTCATTTCTGTATGATGATAAAATACTGACATTGAATTATCGAGACGAGTAAGTTCAGGATAGGATGCATGTAGAATTTGTTGAACAAATATATGATTACATGAAACAACACTAGTCACAAGAACTTCTGCTGGTATTCCATCTGGTAAATAAAGCTTAAAAAAACGAAAGCTTCTTTCTTTCTAGGATTTTTTTCTATTGAAAATTTATACTTGAGCAAGTGATGAAGGTATTGGTACACATTCCGGTGCACGTTGTCGTACAATAATTTTTTTATTAATAGGCTTAAATGTTACTTGTGGATAACGGTCAGGTGGAAAACGTTTTGCTATTAATTCAATTGCTTGTGCAACGTCAACTCGACGACCTAAATTTGGATTTAATGTTGAAGATAAAAAAAAGAAAGAAAGAAACTCGAATACCATGTAAAGCAACGACTTGTTTTTCATAAGATACAGCATCATCTCGTACAACTAAATCGACTTGTGCCATTTGACGAATATAATCAACATGAACACCTTGTCGGCCAATCAGACGACCACAGAGATCAACGGGAAAATGAAATTCATAGATAATTAGTTCATTTTCTTTTGGATCCTAGATGAAAATTTGTAATAATTAAACGGTCTCAATTGAATTAAAATCAAGTTTATTTTACAAAACAATCAATTAAGAAAAGATTAAACGAAATACGAAACCAACAACGTCTATCCTATATGAATTGTTCATCGTTATTGCCCATATAATAGAATAAATAGCTATTGGAAAATTTTCTTAATACGAACACCAGCTGCTCTATTTAAATTAAATGGATACTTGACATATTGTTCTCTCAATTACTTAAGAATGTCTCCGCTTCTTTCCAAGCTCAGGAAATATTTCATGATCCCACTATTGTAACCAATAAATTATAGGCCAAACCATTTACCTTCTCATTACTTATTATTGAAGAAGTATCATTTGTTTTTTCACTTAAATTACGCTTATTATTATCTTCGTTTATCTTCTGTTGTTTACTCTCATTGTCGAGCGTTTTATTTTTCTGTCTAATTGGCACCGATGATGATGGTAATTCCATAATAATACTTGGTTTTGAATTTGAAATTTCGTTGTTTATCTAAAAAAAATAAAATGAAGGTGTGATCTATCCTATCGTTGGAAATAAATTTATGTTAAGAGGATCTCATTACTTCGAATGCGTTCATTATCTCCTTAATACGTAGATAAACCGCTCTGCATCATAATCAGATATGATAATAATGGGAGAAAACAAATCGTCTAAAGATTTTTCACATAGTACAGAATTTCCTTTTTACCGTTTAATCACTTAACCTTCGAGAAATGAAATAAAAAAATAAAATAAGATGTAACATCAAATATGTCTGCCACATATATGACAAACTGTTTCGCATATCTCTGTGAAGACACGTTATTGATGTGTCAATCACACCTGTGGGTGGTCTCAATGTCTACCTCCTACTTATGAAAACTAATTTTTCTTAATCTAATCAATTTGTTTGTGAGTATGATTACATGCTGTTAGGATTAAACAAGGATCAGAAGATTCCTCTTAAAATTAGAATACGAGCAAAGTCACTTGTTTATTTTCGCGATCGATAAGCCAATAAGCAGTCGCTAGCACACTTACGATTCATCGGTAAGGTGTGAAATTTAAAATTTCTACTAGAACTTGATTTCTGCGGTTTCATTTTCTATGATAATTTTATCTTTTTCGCGAAAATACTATTTCACTAAGTACGAAAAACAGAAAAAATCATATTCATACTACCTCACAGGTCATTTTTTGAAAGTCAACACTTTTTGCTAGAATCCTCGATCCACGTTTGCATCCTATTTTAGATAATAGATAACAAAGAAGAAAGGGAACAATGAATAAACAATACCTATATCGATTGGTTCTCATATGTAACCAATAGAATAAGACTTGTTGAATTCAAATGCATTTGTGAATTGAATCGAAAAACAGGCCATATAGATGTTGTTCAATCCTCAATAAAACCATTTGTTAGTAAAAAATCTCAGTAGTTCTTTTTTTTTCTACTGAAAAAACTCTTCGACTATATAAGCCATAATAATCAATAGCAAGATTGATCGAAACAGAGTTTTTTTATACATGATTTTTTATTTTTAATACGTATGAATTAATCATAATACAATGACAACGTCCAATTTACAAAAATTAGTCGGCGCAAGTATGAAACAAAAACAGACTTGAAAAAGAAAATTCGTATACATTTTTCTATTTTTAATAGAACTAATCAATGAGATGCTACGATGTGAATCCGTTCGACAGAAGGAACGGAGCGATTGGAAAGTTCTTGTTATGGATCGTTTAGCAACACGAATTATATCTGCATCATGTAAAATGCATGATATTATGTCCGAAGGAATTACAAGTAGGATTTGTTTTTGTTATTTGTTTTTATTCATAACAATAAATATTTTAGTCGTGGAAGACATCATGAAAAAACGTGAACCTTTAGGAATGCTTGAAGCTGTCTATTTTATTCAACCGAGCGAAAGGGTAAAACATTTTTTGTTTTCGCTTTCCAAGATTGGTATCGAATCATTTGTGTTTTTTTTTCTTTTCTAGTCTGTCAACGAACTTATTAACGATTTTGATAAAGCAAATGCATTAGTACCAAAATATAAGGCTGCGCATGTTTTTTTTACGGAAGGTAAATACCGTGTAAAATCTTGGTCGATAGAGTGAGAGATTTTAACTAAAGCAATACCACTTTGATTTTGTGGGTATCAGTACATAAAAACCATACTTTTTATCCGAAATCATGAACTGACATTTTTGGTTTCTATTCATAAAATACATGAGTCATAAATTCATGTTATTTTTCGATGAATCATTGTTGTTTTAGTAATCACTATGTTTTTTTCTCTTATGAAAATAGTCCTATATTGATTGGTTTCTTGACGTTCTAAGTGAAATATCAGATCCAGAATTCTCTAATTTGACTTGATCAAGTCATCGAGTGCTTATAATTATTTCGATGATAACAGGAAATATTATGACATTATTTTCCTTGGGCAATAACGATAATCACTATTTACTGTTATGGCAATTGAGCTTAATTTAGTTCTCTATGAATGAAACTAGAAACCTTCGGGAAACAAACTTCATATTACAAGAATATGACACAAGCTTATATGCGATAATAAAAACCCTGATACTCAAATCTCCAAGTAGACACTTCATTTCCCGATAGGCTTATCTTAAACTAACATATAAATCATAATTGCTTGGAAAAAGTCACTCCTTCAAAACATTTATACCACTAAAATGAATTTTTTTTAGCATGTAATTCTGATTTATTTACAAAATTAACTCAGTCGAAATGTGCAAAATACATAAAAACATTACGGGAAGTTAATATCGCATTTTTACCATATGAACGCCAGGTAGAAAATAAATATTTATTATCGCATTATTCTCTATTTGTTCATATGTATATATATATGTAATTTAAAGGTCTTTACACTTGATTCACCTGATACATTTTTTATTTCATGTGATCCATCACAATCTCACGTGCGAGCTGGACATTTAGATGTCATTGCCGAACAAATAGCAACATTATGTGCAACACTTGGTGAATATCCAACAATTCGTTATCGATCTGAAAATGAAAAACTACTTGAATTTGCACACGCTGTTCAGCAAAAACTTAATCAATATAAAGCTGATGATTCAACAATGGGCGAAGTAAATAAATGAAAGTATTCTTTTACAATCGTTGTTTTCCTGTTTCTTTCACATTTAGGGTGGTGACAAGGCAAAATCAGTTTTACTTTTACTTGATCGTGGTTTTGATGCTGTTTCACCATTACTTCATGAATTAACATTCCAAGCTATGGCTCATGATTTATTAAAAATTGAAAATGATGTTTTTGAGTATGACGCTTTTTTTTGTCTCGGAAGTAAATGATTGTTACTTTCTTTGATTAGATATGAAGTTCAAACACCTGGCGCTGATCCGAAAACAAATCCTGGACAAAAACAAAAAGTTTTATTAGATGAAAATGATGAACTTTGGACAGAACTTCGTCATCAACATATTGCTGTTGTTACACAGTGCGTAGTTTGATGTTTGTATCTTAAATAATGATTATCTTTTTCTTTTAAGGAGTATTACAAAGAAAATTAAAGATTTTGCAATACAAAAACGTGTTAAAGATTCTGACCGAGGTGAACGTACAACAATGAAAGATCTTTCGTAAGTGAAATTTTGTTTTTCTATGAGAAGCTCTTTGATTTTGATTAGATTGATGATTAAAAAAATGCCTCAATACCAAAAAGAATTAAATGCTTACGCACTTCATTTTAATATTGCCGAGCAATGTATGAATGCATATAGTCGAGATTCTGGCGAAAAATTATGTTCAGTTGAACAGGTAAAGAAAAAGATTCTTTCATTTTACTTCCCGAGAGAATGTGCTTGTTATGTATGGAGAAGATCCTTTTAATGAGACTAACTATAGTTCCGGATTGAAAATGTCATATGACGATTGTTTAGCATTAGATATTCATTAGTTAACAAAAAGCTAAAATTAAACACAAGAACTTGCAATTTTCAACGGAAATCTACTATTCCATAACGTTTTTAAAACTCTTTTCATTTTTTCTTAGAATTTGGCCATGGGTATTGATCCTGAAGGTGAACGTATCAAAGATCATATGCGTAATATAGTTCCATTATTACTCGACACTGTCATTGCTGTTGAAGATAAATTACGTATTATTATGTTATATATTCTACACAAAAATGGTAAATTTTAATTCTTGGTTTTTGTTTTTTTGAATTCAAGACAAGAATGATGAGTCATAAAAACGTAAAATCTTAATTTAGGCTATTGTACTACCCCACCGGATACACATGGTAAAGAGTAAAAACAAAAATATAACTGCTAGCGTTGATTTTTGGGGATTTTCTTTTCTTTAATTTTAATTAAAATCAACTAATTAATATAACACACTGTCTTCGCTCTTCATTTTCATATTGAACGAAATATGAAGATTAATTTTTGTGCTGTATGTTTTCTCGAATAGGTATTACGGAAGAAAATCTTGATAAATTGTTAAGTCATGCATTGATTCCAACAGACAAGAAAACAATTATATCAAATATGCAACACCTTAATTTACAAATCATTCAAGATCAAAGTCGAGTACGTTACCAAAATAAATTCTTTTTCTTATTTTTTATACAAAAAAAAAACACTCCTCCAGCGTGAAAGTGGAGTATCAGCAGATTTAGGCAGAACATCTGCCATACACATGGCTACAGAATTATTTATAAAGACGTCGGGGGTGATTTGATATATTTTTCTTTATGAGCATGACTGGATATTTTTCAAGATGTACACCTGTATAATTTTGTTTTTTCCTTTTTTTATCTTTTCAATTTCCATTTTTATTTGTATATGTTTGTGAGCATGGAAAGAAACTAAAAAAAAACAACCACAAACATTTTTTGTGCATGTTTATGAAGAAAATTCTTTTGTATATTTGATAAATAAGAGAATTTTCATTTAGGCGCCAAGACGAAAAAATATTCCACAACCAAGAAAAGAGCGTACAGAAACGACATATACGAATTCAAGATGGACACCATATGTTAAAGATATCATGGAGGTAAGAAAAAGAAAATTACTAAAGGAACGCTAACAATAGCGAATAGACTTTGTTTTTCAATCTTTAACTACAGGAGCGTACTGAGATATCGGAAGCAAAGAGGCGTAATCTCCCGGATGTCGATTCTTGACAGGAGGAGGAGCTTAATGCCTTTACTTTTGTATGAATGTCCTTGAAAAAGCACTTATTATTATTTTTTTTTCATAATAAATTTTCCAAGACAAAGCGGAAAACCATTCCTCCGAAGATCGTTAATTTTTATTCTTACGATGACATTTCTTCTATAAAAGCTGCTTATTCTGATATGTGATAATCATATTCAGTAACATTTTGTTTTTTCAAAGAAATATATTTATTAAGTTGTTTCCTTGAGTAATTATCCTGATCATACAAGATGTAGCCTTCGGTTATTTTACTTAAAAAACGATCAAAAGGATTGTATTGTTCTGGAAATAAGTTTATATGCAGATAAATACAACAGTGAGTGAAGGCCTATTGAACTTATGTTCTATTTCTAATCCGAAACTCATAGCTTAGATTAATAACTTCAATAATAATATTTTTCTTTAAAGGATATTATTGATGATAAATTGGATCAACGGCAATTTCCATCCGTTGGTGGCCAACGAAATATTGCATCTAATTATGCTGCACAAAGGCAAATTCGAAAAAAAACAAAAATTCATTTATATAATACCTATAATGATTTTGATTCTTTTTTAGTTCACGAGAATTCGGTGGTTGGATGCATAATCGCAAAGGTGCGGTTCGTTCAGGTCCACGTTTAATTATTTTTATTCTCGGTGGAGTTACCTATAGTGAACTTCGTTGTGCATACGAAGTAACACAAAGTAATACTAAGAAATGGGAAGTATTTGTTGGTAAGTAAAACTTGATTCTACTGGAAAACTAAATTTTATTTTTACTTTTTTTTAATTAAAATTCATAGGTAGTGATCATATAGTAACTCCAAGACAATTTCTACGTGATCTCGAAATGAAACCTCGACAAGAAGACGAACAGTAGAAATATGCAAATCATCAGATTTCCATGTATTCTGTGTTTATTATTATTATTATTATTATTATTACAATTACTATTTTTTCCATGAAATTAAATCAAACATTTTTATTCTCTATTCTTGTGTCGTTCTATTTATTATTACCTTGTACACAGAGCTTTTTGTTTGTTTGTGTAGTTTGTTCCATGCGCATATTTAATTCTTTTTCTTTTCTTCGTTTCGTTTTTTATTAATCAAATTCTATCGTAATATATTCATACATCAAACTAATCTTGTGCAATTTTTATTTGTCCACGTTTGTAGAATGCGCGTAATATACAAACGAAATTTTTTTAAACGAACAGTGTTTCTATACGATTCCTTTTTTTTCCTTAGCGTATTCGTGTACTCATTTGCCTCTATTTATTTATATAAGCATCTTGGTATTTTTTTGTTGCTTGTGCACAGCAAATATATGTGTTCTAGAGATGAATTAATCAAATAAAAAATTAATCACGATGTAGTGGACTCGGTTTTCTTTTAATTTTCATGTTTTTAATTCATTAATAGCGACAATATGTATCCTATATCGATGGACACATGCTTAAAACACATTCGGAAATGGACGCTGCTCAACTGTAAATAATTTGATTCTAGTGCAGCAAGAACGTTCAGATTGAAGATTGTCTTAAAAGATCAATTGACATTTTTAGATTTATTATTAGTAGGAGTAACGACATGCTGCTAGTAAATTTCAAGAAAGATTGATTTAGTTCAGTTAAAATTTAACACTTAGTAAATGAGCTAAATATAGATAGATATGGATCAATTGTAGTGTTAAAAAATGAATTATGAATTTCATTGGAATATTTTTATTACTATTAAGTATTAACATTAGATTATAAGTTCCTATGGCAAGTCCAATAAATGCAATATAATTAAGATAACTTGTATGAAATTCTATTCCAAGAAAACTACTCGTAGAAAATAGAAGATAACATGTAAAAGAACATAGAAGCATCATAGACAAGTCAAAAGATTCGATAATAAACAGTGGATATTCAATAATACCAATGAAGAAAATAAAACTTGAATAGATGATAAAATAGGGAATGGTAATATAGTAACCTAAATAAAAAAAAAATGAATTTCACTAATAGGAACTTTTTAAATAATAAAATTTTACGAGAGATTGAATATGCCAAGAAATAAATATAAATAAGTAACAAGACTATTAGTAAAATTGTTAGTCACTTAAATATATTACTATAGGGGCTGGAGGGAATAAGCGGAAGTAACTATCATATTCAGCTCTCGAGTATTCGCATCCTTTTCGTCACCCTCATCTCCATAAATCGTATCATAGAGACTAAACTAAAGAAAATATGCCGGTCAATAGTAGTAATAGAAGAAGAAAAAAAACAGCTTTTGACTCATTAACTATGCATTATATCAATAATGTTTCCTTTTCATTAGTGAATTAAAATTCTAACCTTCGTCAATTGTATAATCTTTGTAAGTATAATTAACACTTAAACTAAGTGTAATAATCAATAGAATTGAATTCATAGTCGAAACTGAATGTCCCATTGTTAATAGATTGATGAAAACCAAACCAAATGAGGAAATCATTCCTAGTATAGTTAATATTTTCGATGGAATATTTTGAATTATGTTCGATAGAGTTGCTATTTCATTTTGTAAATATACCAAAGTAAAAATTGGTAGAAGTTGTAGACTAGCTAAGCCAAATGCAAAATATATATTTTCCATAAATAAATTCTAATCAACATTCTCTAACACAAAAAACATAAATACAGCTAATTCCAAACGCGCTATTTATTTGTTTTCGGCAAGTTTACATTTTTTTCGATTATTATTCTAGACTTCGAAAATGAGTGCAATACTTGTGTTCGGTGCTTCTTGTCTTGATTATATCGCTCAAGTCAATCATTTTCCTCAACCAGATGAAAAACTACGTACAAATTCATTAACAATATGTGGTGGGGGCAATGCTGGTAATACAGCGACATGCCTCAGTCGTTTAGGTATCAAACTAACACTTGTAACAAAAATTGGAAATGATTTAAATGGCGAAAAAATTCTTCAAGGTTTTCAGGAAGAAAAAAATATTGATACATCGTTGATTCTTATCCGATCAGCAGTGACAAGTCAGTTGACATATATTATTGTTGATATAGAATCAAAAACTCGAACATGCCTATACAGTGCAAATAATGAGCAGATGCTTATCGATGATATTAATCCTCAGTGGTTAAATGAAATTAATTTTATTCATTTTGACAGTCGATCAACTGAAGCTGCCGTTCGATTAGCCAAATTAGCGAAAGAGAAATCCATCCTATGTTCACTTGATATTGAACGTGAAAGACCTTTCCTAAGCGAATTAGTACCTTTGATGGATTATATAATAACAACAGAAAATTATTCGCGAAATGTTTGTAAGGATTCTACACTGATACACACAGCGGTGCGTTTTCTTGAAACATGTCGATTTGTTATCATAACTTGTGGTGCAAATGGAAGTATTCTTGTTGAGAAATTCAATAAAAACTCGTTTGATGAAGTTAAAAAAAATGCAGATCACGAAAGTATTGTTATACAGGAAATTATGCATATGAATGAAGAAGATTTTGTTGTATGGAAATGTAGTGCATGGCCTATTGAATCGAAAGATATTATTGATACAACAGGTAGTGGAGATGCATTCATTGGCGGTATTATCTATGGACTTTTGACAAAGGAAGTCTGGTCCAGAGATCGATTACTTCGTTTTGCATCTTATATAGCTACATGTAAATTAAAAGGTATTGGAGCACGTTCTTCGTTACCTTATGTTTCCGATATTGATATGAATTTATTTTCTTAAATAAATTGTTCTTTACCTATTAGTAATGTTTCGAAAATAATGAAAACAGATATAAAACAAAAAAAAACGAAAGAAATCTTTCATAGCCGACAGATATCATCAATAAATAATTCAAGCGACATCCTAACGAAACTAATTTCAAATACGCTATTTATTTGTTTTAACAACAAAAATAAAAATTCGTTTCCAAAAGAAGATAGATCAATTTCAGCACACAAAAAAGCACTAAATTATTGTTCAGTAATTAATTCACAAATAAAAACTTCACCTATGCATGATAATCTTTCGATGATGGCATAGTCATATGTTGTAGTTCATCATGTATCGATGATATAATATGTTGCGTATTGACAGCACTTTTCTTTGCTGTTCTAAATTCATTTCGATAGTCATTCATTCCCATTGGATCTCCCTCCTCCTCCTCCTCATCATTAAATTGATGTTGCCGTTGATCCATTCGACCACCATTATGACGCATGGCGGCTTCACGATCAGTTTCAACACGACTTTTAGCTACTCGTTTCGAACTCGCATATGCATCGGTTGCTGTCGTTGCACGATCAGCTATCGTGAAATCATCAAAAAATAATGGAGGATTTGAACGTGAAGACTGTTGATTATTTTGTGGTTCATCGATTGAATATTTTCGTTTGAATTCGACCGGCGGTAAATTTGCTAGATCATGAGCACGATCACCTGCTTCATATGGATTGTAATGAAGACGAATAATCGATCGATCAGGACGTTCAGATACTTGAGGAATAATAGGTACATGAGGTATTTGTTGATGTTTATTGTCGATAGGTAAAGGTTTACGATCATCGGATATGGAGTTCATACGACGTCGTTGGCGACGACGTTTTTGACGTTCACCTTCAGAATCAGGATTATAACTTTCTTCACTGTCAGCTTTATCGGGAACTTCATCCAGTAAACGATGCAGTTTTGTACGTCCAACTTCGATGTCAGCGTCTGGTGGTAAACGACGAGGTGAATTATTTGAAATTATTTCTTCAGCTGGTTGAATATTAATTATTGGAATATCATTTTGAAAAGCTTGATTATCATATTGTGATGAATCGGAACGATTCGTTTCTTTTATAGCTACGTGTAAAGTAGAAGGCAGTGACGCATATTCTTCAGATCCTTCTATTTTCTTAATAAATAAATAACTTACTTGATACAGATGAACCAGGCAGTTGGATAGAAGACGATGGCTAAAGAAAGGAGAGAAGATTTCTCTTCAGAAATTTTTGTCTTCTCTAGTTTACCTGAAATTTTTCTTGTAAACGAAGTTTATTTCTCCAACGTTCGACATCATTTTGACGGCGTATTTCATCCATTGGCATTTCAACTGAAACTGGATAACGAGGTGTCGAATGTGAACTTTTCTCGGATTCAGTAGGTGTTAACCGTCGAGGGGTTGCCGTAGTGCCAACTAATGGATTAATATTAGTCAATGCATGTATACTCTTTTCAGATGTTGATTTTTCTTGTGTCGGTTCATTGGTCATAGTTTTATAATTCTATTCAGGAATATCATAATTTAGTGAATAGTGTATTTTGTTTTTTGAATAACTTACTGTTGACCGAGCTGATACTGGTGGTGCTTTGGAAATGTTCTAGAAAATAAGTGAATAATATTAATATTTTCAAAATCTAACCGTTGTATATACTTTAGTTAACTGTCGATTGGCCGGTCGGGGTCGACATTTATAGTGAAGATAACAAAATACGAAAATCAATAGAAGTACAAAACCAACTGGTCCAAGAACAGCGCCAATAATCCACAATTTAGGATCAGCTCCTGCAGTTTGTGTATTGCCAATAACTGTGCTTCTTATCAATGTTCCCTCATAATTATAGCCGAGTGCGGTAATGATTTGTGCAGATGACAATACATCGGTAGCTGTTTTCACTTGAATTGGTGAAACTAATCCTCCTCCACTACATAAACTAACGACCGCATAATGTACTTCATATTTTCTTGAAGCACTACTAGTAGAAACCTAGATTAATATTAAAAATGAGAGAAAACTCATCGTTTTGATTAGATTCTATTTACATCAGTGAAGTCAGAAAGTAAATTAACATCGTAACCACTTGAACATACATCCCGTTTACGGCGTTGGCTAGTTCGTGTGCAATTAGTATTGGATGGATTCGCTATACAAGTGAAAGCAAGATTTATCATTCGAACTAATCCTCGACGAACTGATTCTCGTGTGTTGTTATCAGTTGGTGTGAAGTTTTGTGTAAGTGGAACGATGATAACTAAAAAAGAACAATTCGTTTGATCTTTTTAATAAACAATAATATCAATAAACTTGTAGAAATAGTATATGATGCAGACACGTTTGTGGTTGCTGTAGTTGAAACAGTCGTTCCAGTTGATGTTGTAGAACTTGTTGTTTGAGTAGTTACGGCTAAATAATATTGAACGGAAAAGAAATCATAATTGAAAAAAAGAAGAAATTATTAATGTTGAAGATTCTAGATTTTGTTGAAAATTATAGCCATTTTTAATTATGTTACCTGTAGGCAAGGAAGAATTAACCGTCGTTTGTATTCCTATATTCGTAGAACTACTCGCGAGTGAATTAGTGAATGAAAGTGAAGTGTTCGGACTATTTTGTTGTGTTGCAGTCATCATCGTGCTTTGACTAGAATATGCTGATGATCCAGTAGTAATTGACATTGTTGAACCACTGATGGGTTCTGTTGTCAAGGTGAGCGATAATGAAACAGTATCAGTGCTACTAACAATTGTGCTGAGTACTACCGATGCCGAAGTACTTGCCAATCCTAAACTATTAGTTGATGTCACACTGGACATCATTGACGATAAATCATTTCTACTACTAGTTGCACTTGGATTGTTTGTTGTTGGAGAATTCACTAAAGATGATGTTGTCACTGATTCGCTAGACATTGAACTTGCCTCAGTAGTTTGTGCAGATGTGTAGGTAGTTTCACTATTCGCTAAAATCAAAGAGGAAACGTTCTGTAAAAATGAGGAATTCATATGACTAGCCATCATGATTGTTAGATAGAGCATTGTAAAGATATTAGCGTCACAACATTTATAGTAGATAAATAAAATTATATCAATTATGAGTTATCATTTACTATTTTAAACGAACGCACACTTATACAAACGAATGAGCATTATTATAAATACACAACATTAAGAAGTAATTACAATCAACTTACCAGCAGCCCTTTTTACTAAAGATAATAATAAGTAAAAAGAAAGTTTATTAAAACTATGAACTATCCTATACTATTCTGAATAGATACTAAATCTATTTAAAAATCATATCTCACCTCGAATTAATTTCTCAGATAGATCGTTTATTGATGATGATGATTCTAAAAAGAAATAATTATTAAACAATTTTTTACTTTATTTATTTCTAAGTTACTAACGATAACTTTCTATATTATAAACGCTAAGTACATAGAGACCACCACAGCAATCAGTTGGACTTCTATGACATGGAATATTACATAAATTTGATTTTGATGATAGTCGAGTTAAATGATTGTCACAATAACATAAATAACTTTCCGAAAAGAAAAACAAATGACGACAATAATAGTTGAATTTTCTTTACCCATTCATAATCCCTGCATAATCATATTTTATAGCACAACGTTGAATACATTCTTTCAGTGAATGCACAACACCCACACCTTTCTTCAATGTTATACTATCAAAACATCCTTGATAACCAATTAAATTATTTTGACAACTTGAATCTTAATTTTAAAAAAATATTTGTTCTTATCCTTTTAGTTTGTTTTATAATAAAACAAAATAGAAACCTATTTTGGTTGTATCAATTGATTTAAATACATTGTAAATACTATTTCGATTATCACCACCACATTTTTCTGATGTCGAACAATTGTAAGTACATTCATCATCGGATACTTGACCATATTTTCCATAGTGTTGACCACATCGGCATTCATTACCAAATTGTATTCCAGCATAGAGAATGTTTTGTTCTCGGCACGCAGCAATACATTGTTGCGGAGTTAATTGCTCATAATCACTAATGAATATATTCAGATCACGATCACCGATTTGATCAATAAAACAACCCAAATATGGATTTTTACCATAAGTAATCGCTGTTTGAACGATTGAATAATAGAGTAAAAATATTATTTTCATCGCTCATACCAATAGATAAAAAACGATTTTTCATAAGATTTCATCAATCTAAAAATGAAACACAGAGATTTTTCGTCCTTCTGTGAATTTCTTTTTCTTTTTGTCATTAATAATGCATAGCTAAAAGAACAGAAAATAGAGAATCATGTTTAAATTTAGATTGACAATTGTTAAAATCTAATCTTTGATTCCTTGTTTTGCCACAATGAATGACCTTGATGTGTGTCTTGATGGGCATCGGCTGCTTGCAGTTTTCGTTTTCTACTATTCTCTTTGTTTCGATATAAATAAATAAAAAACTGAAAAGAAAATTTTACACACTTGTATAGCGCAGTTGATTCATGTTCGGAGGAAAACAGAAGAGATTATTTGTCAACTCACACACATCACTATTTGAATAAAGACTGAAGAAAAAAAAATCAATGAGATTTAGATTGTGAAATTTGATCAGTTGTATATGCCGACGTAAGAATAAAATAAAATACAATAGAATCGGATGTGATTACAAAATGAGATGGAATCATCTATAAGCTCTGCTCTAATATATACGTGTCTGCAGAATACAAAGAGTGTATCAGTGGTTCTTTACGTAATATGTTTTAATCAGATTATCATTTTTCTCAATTTCAGTTAAAAATAACAACTTCTATCAAGAAGAAACCTGATAGTGATTTGTCTAATTATGTTCACTATTATCATCGTCGTTCTTCTCTTCCAGCATGAAAAACTATAGTATCAATTGCGACGTCGTGCTCTTATCAGAGAACAAATAACAAATTATTTTGTACACATGAACATGAATGAATGAATAGTTCAGAGTAGATTTTAAAAGGGTAAAACGCTATCAGGTGTACACTTGTAATTGATTTCTATTGTTCGGTTTACCATTTTGTGCTCAACCTGTTGCTAGGCATTCTCCCGTCTCCTGTTTATGATTATGATGATGAATCTCATACATTTAATGATTCACTGGCACTGTGTTCGAGCGACATCTATCCAATTTTATACCTGTATCTCTGAAAAAAAGAGATCACGCCATTTAACTGAAGACGACCACGCCATTTATTAATATCACTAGAAGATCATATATATACACACTTCATAAGAAAATTCAGTTACATTTTTTAATTATTGCAATAAAATAATGAACCAAAATACATTGATCCGACGTTCAAATGATGATGTGAAAAAAGAAGTTTCATTTTATAATTCATTATTTGGCAATTCAAAAGGTGCTGATCAACGAAAAGATGAATACAAAAATTTAGTTTCAAGTTACTACAGTTTAGTAACAGATTTTTATGAATATGGTTGGGGGCAAAGTTTTCATTTTGCAAATCGATTTCTTGGTGAAACATTAGCAGAATCGATTCAGCGGCATGAATCTTATTTAGCATTAAAAATGAATTTAAAAGCAGGTGATAAAGTACTCGATCTCGGCTGTGGTGTGGGTGGACCATTGAGACGCATTGCTCAGCTAACTGGAGCACATGTTACAGGCATTACTATTAGTGATTATCAAATTCAACGAGCGAAGAAAATCGGTGAGATCAATATTAATTTATTTTAAGGAGTTAACTTTTATTATCTATAGGTGTACCAGCTGATTGTCAGTTTATTCAAGGTGATTTTATGAAATTACCATTTGAAGATAATAGTTTCGATCATGTTTACACTATTGAAGCTGTCTGTCATGCACCCGATAAGGTAAAGTCATATAGTTTGATAACATTTATTTAATTGTTCATTTATGTTTAGGCAAAATGCTTTGTCGAAGTTATTCGTGTACTTAAACCAGGTGGTTCTTTGGTTGGTTATGATTGGTGTTTAACTGATAAGTACGACAGTCAAAATTCTGTTCACGTCGAAACAAAACGATTAATAGAAGAAGGGGATGCATTGCCTGATTTGAAATCTACACATCAATTAGTTTCTGATTTGAAATCTGTTGGATTTACTGTTGAAGAAAATCAAATCATTCCAGAAGGAGATATTCCATGGTATCAACCATTAAAAGGTGGAGATTCTCTTTTGTCATTAGAGAATTTTCGTACTACTTTTTTTGGACGCATGATAACACATAATACAGTTTGGTTATTGGAAAAAACTCGCATAGCTGCTCAAGGTAGTCTAGCAACTCTCAATATACTTGAAACAGCAAGAGATGGAGTTATACGTGGTGGTGAAAGTGACATATTTACACCTTATTTCTTTTTTCTTGCAAGAAAATCTTTATAAATTTCGATTGATTTGTTTTTATAGATGATAAAATAAATTGTAAGCAAATGTTAGTCAATAAAATACATGATGATTTAAAAGTTTTCTGCCAGTATCTCATAGCAAGGGGGAAAAAGCGGCTCCTGGCTCCTTGGATTCTGGCGGCTCCTCATGGATCCTGGTGGATTCTATGGATTCTAGTGGATTCTATGGATTCCACTGGCTTCTACTAGATTCTGCTGGATTCTACTGGCTTCTGGTAGACTCCAGTGGGTTCTTATGGGTCTTGATAGATGTTTGAAGATATGTAAAGATCACTATCTGCTCCTTATCGCTGTCGCTTGCTTTTTTTTTAGTCGAAAATAATAGCTTATCCCGTTAGACAAAGCTGCTTTTTAAGATTTTCTATTGTAGCTTCTTAGCATGATATTCGTCTTCGCAACATAAAGTCTCGCAATCAGTAACATCCTGTAAAAGGTTATCCAGCAACTCTTTTTGCTGTCAAGGGAAAAGTTAAAAATATAACTTGTAAATCACATGAAAAACATGAAGTTTGAATCCTTTTTTTCATAAGAATATGGGTTAGAGTGATGAATTTATTGTAACGATATATACGGAGTGTCCAAATCCCATCCGGGAGTGTACCGCTCCCATTCGAGTGTAATCTATATATGATGTTTGGGAGTATGATGCCAGTTATTCTCATGATACCTATTATCTTTATCTTTCTGTCCTTGATATTTCTCTTTATCTCTTATTCTGCTTCGTTCTCTCAAATGGTTGAGTATTTAAATGTGTGCTTTACACGTAATCAGGGCGATTTTGTGATTTGAAGAGTTAAATAAAGCGTAATACCATCAGCACAGGCATCTCTTCTATCTAAAATCGTTACAATCCATAGCTAGGAAATGTATAATCTCTGACGAGCAGCTGCTAAACGTGGTTTACTAAGAAAAACACAATAAATTTAACGGAAATAAGTTTAAATTTATTAGTTCTATTACTGATTACATAATGAGTTGGCATTTGAGGGTATGGGTGTTATAACGTTTAAATAATGATACTCAATGTGATAAGATTATAGCTAACAGTGTCAGGACTTCCGTTCCATTAGACTCTGTTCCCAAAAAACAGAAACCCAATTGAACATTCTTTTTCACGTATTTTGGACAATTCAGAGATATTTACACATGCTTATTCTTACAGTTTGTATCAAGCTACTATGCATTACCGAATTCCAATGAGTGGGAACTCATAGTGGGCTCCTGAGCATTCAAAACTCAGACTGAGTTTCGATTTTATATCTAGATACAGGAGCCTAGATCGGATTCATAAGCACGAGAATCCACACAAAATTTAGCGCTCTAAGAAAGGTAACCCTCAGTTGATGTTCCCGGTTCCTAGGAACGGAATCTTAAACTCACTGAGAATGCACTGTTAAGCGTCATNTCAGTGAATGAGTCAGCAGCTTGTCATAGTGACCGGTTTTTCATACTATGTAGACGTCTTTCTGTTAAGAGACTAGTAATGCTAGCTAATGTATCGGCCGTCACCATTGATTTTTCATGTTGTCATCGACTTCATCGTTAGTCTCTACCGTTGTATCCCTAAAAATCAAATCCCTCATTTATGATATATTTGCTGGAAAGTAGCTAGGCTTTCCTCACTCTGTACTGATTTTGAACTAATGACTATTTGCTTTAATTTTCACACTTTATAAGGCTAAAATCGTGTCATTTGCACTTTCTTGATCTAACAAATACATTATTGTGTAATAACATTTATGATTTCATCATCTTTATTTAAAATCCTCATATTACTCACAGTGAATCGTCACTGTTGAAAGACTCCTGTTCTCTTCATATTGATGACTCAATATGTAAGCAGTTGCAAACTACGTAGTACGCAGCAATGATTCATGTTTTTTTTTCACTTTTTGCTATAACTAGCAGTCCCTACTATTTTTGAAACAAAACTTGTACATAGCTGTCAGTTCATATATTTGAACCGATCATTGCAAACCAAGTCATATTGGTGTACTTGTTAGAATTTTGCGATTTAACATGAAGCATTAATCAATACACAGACAAAGCCATCGGTAGAAATAAAATAATATTCTTCTTTTCAACAGTATTGTCTATATTACAAAAAGGCTAAATAATTTTTGCAGAGCTATAGTAACACATTCTCAATCATAGAATAATATGAAAAATGACTCATTCGGTTCTTCTCTTTTTGTGTACAATAAAATCTGTAAGTTCTTTTTTTGAGCATTTAGATTCAAGAAACGATAGATAGACCATTTAGATCTATGAAAAAATGCATGGTCACTGTCGTAATTTTTTCAAATACGATCAAAGTCATTTAGATCCGACATATATGAGCCTCGTTGTTCTCTTTAGCAACTGAAAATTGTTTAAAGTATTGATATAAACTCATTAATCCAAATGGATTCTGGTGGAATCTACACTCTAAAAAAAATCGGTTCTCTACCGAACCTTAATAGTTCCGCATTTCTCCACCGAACGATTTTAAGTTCCGTAGAGTGAAAAACGTTCCGTGGCCTCCTTTCAGAACTGTTTTAAGTTCAGCAGATTTCATCAGGTTTCGCAATTTTGCGCCTGAACTTTTCGAAGGTTCCGTAAAGTGGTTTGTGGTTTCGTACCTCAAGTACAAATCCTTTGATAGTTTTGTGAAATGACAGAAGGTTTCGTCATATACCCACGCAACCACTGTTGGCGTCGTGGGCGAGCCGAAGGTTTCGCATTATTTGTGCGGAACTTTTCGACACTTGCTAGTCTGATTTAAGGTTTCGCAATATGTCCATGGAACCATTGCTGCTTTCGCCGATGATCCGAAGGTTTCGTATTATATATGCGGAACTTATCGACATTTTCTGGTTGACTTTAAGGTTTCGTAATATGCCCACGCAACCAGTGTTGGTTTCGCGAACCGTCCGAAGGTTTCGTATTATTTATGCGGAACTTATTTACACTTCCTGGTCGGCATTAAGGTTTCGTAATATGTCCACGGAACCATTGCTGGTTCCATAAACTGTCAGAAGGTTTGGAATATTCTCTGGAAAACAATTCCTGGTTTCGTAGAACATTTGAGGGTTTCGTACTTTTTGAGCTGAACGATTCCCACTTTATTACCATGTCAAAGTTTCGTATATTTTGTACCAAACCACTGAAACTTTCGTAGACATTCTCGAGGTTTGGAATCTTTTCCACAAATCGACTGATATTTTTGTTCGCGATCCAAAATTTTCGTATTATTTCTACGCAACTTTTTCAC
>OENM01000716.1:0-38998 GCA_900239745.1 Rotaria magnacalcarata
AACCCTTTTAGGGCTCGGAGCGTCGCGTCGCGGCAGCGGTAAGATCGTTTTTTTTTAACTCACTGCGTTGCGGCAGCGGCACATCTACAGCCGCGATGGACATCTCTGCCATAAACGTTGTACAAAATAAATCACTTTTTGGCCGATTATTATTACAGATTTATGAAGAATATAATATTTATAGGATTCTCCCCCTATATTAAAAAAATCGACTTTCGATTAAATTGACTCGATGCCAAAACTTACATAACCATTTTAAAGTTTGTTTTTTAAACTCATATCTAAACATCCGTACATCCATTCAATTTCAATGAGCAATAGTCGTAACACGAAGGCCTATTTTCTATCATTAGATTCAATGCACTGAGCTTCATCGATGAAGATGCTTCTTCAATTCGATCAGACGACATATTCATAGTTTGAAATTTCGTGGCATTCGATCAAGGAGAAAGAAGTTGTACAGCAACGAAAGTGAAACTCTGTAAATGCTATGATTGCAACTAGCGAAGGAAGTGTGGTGAGTACGATAGTCACGACTATGTACATTCAATAATAACATGCCATGAAAAAGTTTTTCGTTCTTTAGGAATGCTTTCAATGTGCGTATGAAAGACAGCCACCAGTTTGAATTTACGCTACCGTCGTCTATTTTTCATAGTCACCTAAGTAACCATACTTATAAAATAGTATGAAATCGAGTCAGTGGATGACTGTCATGTGATTTACTTGCTCAATCACGATCGATATTAACCAAAATAAACGGTTTCTCTTCCTAGCAAAGTAAACTTTATTATTCATTGCAAGTTTCTTTATTTAACATTTTTCGTAGGTAAATCGGATTGTTAATTTTCATTCTCACATTTAATTGAGCGAAAACAAGGTTATGTTCCTTCTGAAATCAGATAAATTTCATTGTACACGTGCTGTTTTCTCTTTCGAAATACTAATTTATAAGAAAAGTAACATCATCGAGGTGTTTTCCGTTGGAGTTAGAAAGCAAAACAAATTGTTTGTTTCTAATTGGATTATTTTATAGTTTCGATTTCTTTTAGAGACAATTCATTATGATACTCTGATGTTTTTTAGGCAATTATGTTTTATTGGGTGCAATGCTTTTCATATACAGGTTTAAAGATAGTATTAACTTGTATCACCAAGCAAAACAAATAAATAGCGAATATCTGAAAACTAACTGCAAAGTTTTACGAACATCTGTTCAGGAAAAATTATGGGAAATGCGGGCAGGTTGCTATGTAAGTTTACTCGTTTATTGGCTTTGATCAAATCTAGATGCGTTCATTCGTAGATAATGTATCTATCGATTCAATATTTTATGAAATTAAACGACGAGAATATCTAAACAGATTTCCTATTAAATTTTTTTTTCATATAGTTAAATATCAATTTTACATTTGCTCTGACATATATTCATTGCTTAGATCGGTACCAATGCTTCGAAAAAATAGCGAAGCGTCGGCAGGGTTTTGTTTATTCAACTAATGGATATCGAAACGATAAATTTGCACTGGTGCTCATATATGTAAAACACCATCATAATACATTGCTAGGATTTAATGTGCTTGTTGATCATATTGACATTTTTGATCGGAATGGTTTCACCTTGCTACTACAGACCATCTGTGAATGCACCCTTGCGATGGGAGAAACCGAATTTATAAGGTACCATCACGAATTTGATTTCTCGAATGATTGCCTTTGGACTCATCGTACTTGTGGCTGTGTTCGTTTATGTACCCTCAATAGTGCGCCAATGCCAAGGAACGTACGATATTGATTCGCATCAAAACGAGGTGTAAATCTTTCAGATTAATTTTTATCATTTGTTGTTTTTAAAACAGCAGTGATAGCCAAATCTAACTTATTTCCTACTGATATTAAAATCTCATGCAGAACAGACGGTATTGTGCTGAGCTTTTTTATTCAATAAAATGCATTGGAGCACTCTGTTGGTATCAAATGTTTAGGGAGCATTAGGAGTGAACTTTTTAAAATGCACTTGTGAAATAGTGCTCAAAATTACTTATGTGTTACGTATTTATCAATTATATATCGGGTGGCCCTGGTTAAATGTCCCTTTCAGTGTTTTTTCAATAACGTCATCATTTTTATTCTTTAGGCCTTAGTTTTTCTCCAAAAGATTCACCATTCAATTCTCTACAAGATTGATACTACAATTTTTTCAGTTGAAAGTTGAGGAAAAAATTAAAAAGAGAATATTTAACAAGTATAACAGCATCAACTTTCAAAGCTGGAAAATAGCTTTGGCACATTTTTTTCGTTGGTCAGTGACGATAAAAATTAAACAATGTAGATATTTTGTAGCCGTTGAAAAGCTCTATCTTCCGATCATAATTGAGAAGTTTCCACATCCAACCTTGTAATGCGCATTCTAAGTATCTTCTCCTTCAGATTTGCGAGGATTTAGCTCTTTCAATCTGCAATTTTGATACTCCTAGGAAAAGAAGCGCAACTAAGCCAAAATATCATTTTTTACATTCGTTTTCTTTCATTTTGATCGAAATGACCTACGGTACCAAAGTGAAACGCGAAATTTGAGTTTTAATTTTTTTTCTTTAATTCAGCTAGCGCCAAGTATCTAATTTAAGCTATTTTGAAGAGAATTTTCAAAAAGTCAGATTTTTTGATCTTCCGTTTTGATTTCAACGAGTTCTGAGCTACACGACGAGAAAGAGTACACTTCAAAGTACTCAGTAACAAATTTGCTTCTGTTTCGTTTTGTGTGCCATTATAAAAAAAAATTTGCAAGTCTCCTTTAAAAATCACTTTGAAAGATGATGTTGTTATACCTGTTGAATATTCTTTGTTCAATTTATTTCCTCAACTTTTAACAGAAGAAATTGTAATATCAATCTTGTAGAGAATTGAATGGCAAATATTTTGGGAAAAAAACTAAGGCCTAGAAAATGAAAATGACGAAGTTATTGAAAAAACACTGAGAGGGACATTTAGCCTGGGCCACCCGATACTTTGTAACGGTTTCTAAATTTTTGGTATAAAGAGAAAAATGAAATAGTTCAAGGTAACGGTTAGGCGAAATAGTATCTGTACGAGTATTGAATCTACGTAATCGATACCCATCATATTATACTCATATAGTTATTAGTTTGTTTAACACTTAGTAACTTTCTTAGTTTTGTATTTAAAATATGCGAATGCATAGTATTGAGATGCGTGAAGATCATTTGAAAATGACCACCAGAGGTATGTTTGGAGATGAGACTGATTTGTTGAAAAAGCACGCATCTACACTCTATTTCTTTAGCCAAGTTGAGAATTATCATCTTCAATTCCAATGGAATAGGAATGGCAAAATTCTGTGGTCCATCGGTCAATGGGATTCCCATTTACCAGAAAAATGAGATATTGAGGAAAACGATACGTTTTTTCTACCCCTGGTTCTGCATATTTTCCTTTGTCCTCTATTTCACATAATCTTTATTTCTTGATTTGGTTGATTGCGTTTTGTTGTCCTTCAATTTGCGTACAGCGCAAAACAATGATTCAGATTTGAAAAGATCGAGACAAAATTTCTATGAAAGAGAACATAGAACTTTGGTAGCCTTTTTATTGCAAAATACAGAAATAATGAATCTCAATCGAAAGATATCAATTTGAATAAGACGATAACGAAAGCGTTTATTTATCGATGATGCTTGGTGATTTTTTTTTCTATTCTTCAAGATGTATTTCTCGTGTGTACACAAACATCAATTAGGTATTGACCTTGGGATTCATGTTAGTGGATGTTTTCTGCTCTCTTGTCATTATTCATGACCTCCTCTAGGGTTATAATTATATTTTTGTGGAGTGTTGCAACATCAAACTTATGAAATAAACCTGGTGTGATCTCATCGCACGACTGACAACGACGTAAATAAGCAATATTGCTTCATCACATTATAAGTTTCATCATTGATCATTGTAAGATTAACGTTACTAAAACCTAAAAGTTGGGAATTATATGAATCACTCTGCATTCTCGTATATATTCTTGCAGGATACTAATTTACACAAAATTTACCTACTAGCAGAGCACGGCAGCTTTAATTACAGACAGTCAACAACAGCATTGCGATGGGTTTTGGTTCAACATTTAAATATTTGCTTATATGTTTATGCATTCTGATATTTGGCTCTCTGACAATATCTCCTATCTACTCGTATCATAAAGCGAGAGCTCTAGGTAAAAGCTATTACAAAACTCAATGCAAAGTTCTTCAAATATCAGTCTATATGGCAAACTGTACGAAAATTATTGGAAAAGGAAGTAAGTTCTCTATCTTTTTTTTGATTCGATCAGTTGTTTATTTATGATAAAATTTTGTTTTCTCTAGTCAAAACCTATGAATGCTTAAAAGAAAATGCGACGGTCGAATATACCACAGAAGAAGAAGATGTCAACAACGGCTTTATCTCTTCAATTGACGGTCATTTGAATGCAAGTTTTTCAAGAACACCGGTATGCTTAAAAAGCAACTCGACACATTAATGATTTCGAAAGCTCATACTAAATGTTTTTCAGATCGGAACAATTTCGACTTGCTACTACCGTCCGCATGTGAATGGAATATTGAAATGGATACGACCGAGAGCAACACAAGAATGTATAGTAATGATTATTCGTCTCATCACCATAGGACCATTCACAGTTTGCTCAATCATTTATTTTATTTACACTGTTGTAAGCAGTATGTCCTAATAATTAAGATGAGAATAGTAATTGTTCTTGAACATAGAAGCACTGGTGAATTTTTTCAATAACAAAATCCCACGAAACTGTTGCGATGCTATGGAACAGTAGTAAATCAAATCTAATGAGTAATTATTTTAATAGTCGCTTGCTATGAAAGTCAAAATAGTAAATCCTAACCCAATATCTGTTCACTTCGTTTTACCCAAGATAGAATCAATTTTCACAAGTTGATCTCGCTGCAACAATCTTCAATATTCATATGAGAAGAGCTTCACGAAATCTTTCATCGTAACGAAACCAAAAAATAGATTTAATCTCACAAGAAAAAAAATACAAATAAAAAGTATCAGATAAACAGAATTATCTGGCAAAGAAAAGAAACTATCATAAAAATGTACATAATCACTTAAATTCTGTTTTGAAAAAATAATTATCGATACCATGTGTTTGTTGAGGTGTTGCATTAGATTTTCGTTTTTGTCGTTTCTTTGGTGGTGTTGATTTTGATTGTGTTAATTGAATACTAAGAAATTAGAAAGAGGAAAAAAAATGTACTATTGATTGAAACGACGGAAATTATTTTGTGACATACCGCTTGTTCATTTTTGTTTGAGGTGATGTTCGTCGGTCTTCTTCTTTAATTGTTGTTCGAACCATTTCACCATTTAAACATAAATCAATATGTTTATTAATTTTTTCATTATCACCGAGAAGTAGCTTTTGACAGACAGGACAAGCGGTCGTACTTGAATTCGAATCTTCATCATCTTGATGAGTTAATTTCGAGTCACAACCTTCAAGATTTGAATTTTCAATAGATAGAAATTCTCCGTTCTCATTTTCGTCTTCTTCTCTCTCCTCCTCCTCCTCCTCATCTTCATCAACATGATCAATATCTTCAATCACATCATGAACGTGTTCGTTGATTGTTGTTGTTGTTGATTTTTTTGAGAAAAATTGTAGAATTGGTAAATCTGAACTTTTCATTTTCAAATCAGCTACTCGTACGCCTGAAAACCAATAAATAAATAAGTAAATACTGAGAACAATCAGCAGCAATGCGCCCTGATCACAGTCTACTATTCGACAGAAACTAGCAGCTACAATTTTGAACTGATTTTTCTTACCCATAAGACGTAAAGCTGGCAATTCAATATCTTGATCAAGTTCATATTTAAGTAGAGCAACAGCTTTATCAGCAATTACATTTAATGAATCAGTATACGATGACAACGTTTTCGAACGTGTTAAATTTTCGAAATTAACTGTCTTGATTTTAAGTGTTACACGTTTACATAGAAGACGATGTGAAACAAGTTCATCAACTGTTTGCTTAGCTAAGTCACGGCAAAGTGAGATCAATTGTGATGAATCACTTGTACTATTAAACGTTCTGATAATTAACGAAAAAAACAATAGATCTGTTGAGAGAAGATATGTTTTGATTTACGTTTCATGTCCAACACTTTTCTTTAAATCATCATGTTCAATCGTCGTCGAACCACATCCATTTGAGACACGCATGAGAAAATCAAATGTAGTTGGATATTCAATTAATTTAAGAATTCCGCGTTTAAGATAAATATCATTGACTGTTTGAATTTCAAGTGATTCCAAATGAAGTGCAGTTACTTTTCCAATGCCTTTTATCTAGAGGAGCAGTAGGAATATAAAATTTGATTAATGACAATATCCTTATAGGATTTCTTACTTTTCGTATTGGCATATTTCGAATAAAATTTAAAATAACGTTCACATTCGATTCTAATTGATACTGTCCATTTGGTTTATTGATATCTATTATTCAGAGAATGAAAGGAAACAATCGTTTGAAATCAATCATTTTACCAGAACATAATTTAGCTAAACGCATATTACATGCAATACCAGCGCTAGCTGTTAATCGTGTTGCTAAATGAATCCTATGTCGCATTTCTTGAACAACTTGTTCCGCTGTCATACCAAATGTGATTGTTTCAATTGAATTTTCCTAAATTGTTTTTAAGCAAAACTCTAATTGTTTTCGTATAGAATCCGTGAAGATAATGATTTATTCATAAGACACCCTAACTGCGAAGCCGTCTATATCATATTTAAAAGCTAGAGAACAATGATCGGGACAACGGAGTTCTCGAACGCGGTTCTAATAGTATTATGTAAAGACAATCTTGTGTGTTTCAGATACAACTATAGATGATTATCATAATATTCCAGTTATAGAACAACGTTAAACATTAAGGTTCTCTAGCTTTCGGTCCAAAAAATTGATTATGATGAGAGTAGCAAAACCCTGGTCACTTTCGAAAACAATTAACCATTTCATCAATAATATATATTGAAATACTAAGTTTATAAAAAAGCAAATTACCTCTTTCGGAAACGTTCTCTGTTGTTCCGAGAAATTTGTTCGTATTTGTAGATGATTTGTTAAATCAGCAAAGGCTTCATCGAGACCACATGAACCATAGTTTTCGTCATATTCGCTAATAGTTTTCCTAAAATAAAAATGTTCTCTCTGATCAATAAAACATTCATTCCTACATCACTTTTACACTATCAGCTCGATATTTTTCAAAATCGCACGGTACAATAACTAGATTCGGGCAAAGATGTCGTGCAATAAAGCCAGGCATGGCTGCACGTACACCGAATTGACGAGCTAAATAATTTGATGTCGACTAAAACAAACTTCGACTATTCATTAAATAAAACAAATAGTTAAGATAATTACCAACATGCCTTCACCACCGACTGCCATCGGAATATGTTGAAGCGCTGGATTATCTCGCATCTAAACGATCAGACTTTAATTTTATCTTATTTCTCTTGTTGTCATTTTTCTACTTACTTCAACTGCTGCATAAAAAGCATCCATATCAATATGACAAAATGTTCGTGATAAATCTCGTGTTTTATCTAATTGAGCTAAATATCGATCAACCTAAAATATAAAAAGTACGAGGAAAGAAAAGAAAAGAAAATGTTTCTCTACTGATTTTTCAGCTTGTTCAATTTGAAACGGTGTAAACGATTTTATTTTCGATAATTTGACTTCAATTCGTCGACGATTGTCCTACAAATTATTTTCGAAACAACGAACAAAACATTCGAACTGCAAAATCCTACTTCTTCCCGGCGTTGTTGTTGTTTAAAAAATTTCGAATCTAATCAGATAATTAAAATTTTATTTTTCAAATATTCTCTATCATACTTTTGGATGCGTCTTGAATCAGTTTATTTATTTTTTCTTTATCCAAATCTTCCATACCGGCTTTTGTATCATCAACATTAAGAAATGTTGTTCGACTCATGTTTTCTGAAAAAACAAGTAACAAAACGAAGCAATCCGTTTTTTGTTTATTCTACAAATTAAGTTTTATTGAAAAAAGAAAACTTAAACGAAAAATTTATCACAAAAAAATAATACATTCTTAACAATTATTATCTTTGCTGTTTGCTTTTTGATACTCAAACATTGCATCTAAAAGGGCCCAAAGACAGGAATCTTGAGGATAATCATTGTCAACTAAATTGACGAGCAAATAAGTATTTGAGATTTCTTCAATAATTGAATATGAACGAGAGCCTTGCTCGTATAATTTGCCCCAACATTCCATCCATAAATTGAAAGCTTCATCCTTAAAATTAAAGAATAGAAAAATAATCATTAATCAGACGAGCGGTCAACTCTATTACCTTCCAGATCATAAAACTAATCGGGTCGACAACTGTCGGTTGAATAATTTCTCTACCTGCAAAAACACCCCATGTCAATGCAATTGGTTGTTCACCGTCGGTATTTGTTTCATTAACCTCACCCTAGAAATGAATTTCTGTAAAATATGCTAGTTAAACATATAGAAGGACAATCCTACGGATTTATTCACAAAATGATAGTTAACACCAGGAAACTTTTTCAGAACAGCACGTAAAGCCGGAATATTTTTTTCACTTGTAAAAAATTCTAAATAAGCCTAGAAAATAAAACAAAATACTCCCCGTATTTCTTTCGAAATCAATATACTTTTTGATAAACATAACCATTTTTAACGCCCCAACCAAATATTGAATCCGTACTTGATTTTCCATTAACCGCTGGTTGAGAATTAATTGTTAAAATTCCTTTTCGATTATATTTAATTAAATGATCATGAATAAAATTTGTTTCAGGTGATATATCTTCGTCTTTCCATGGAAAATGATGTACTATTTTATCTGTACCATTTTTCTCACCGGCTATATAGCAAGCGAACATTCTCCAAACATCTTGTTCATCTGCTAGCTCATGTCCCCATTCATCAAGTAATGCATCACGCGTTGCATCGATTTTCATATAGAATAAATGATAATCAGTTAAAACACCAAAAGATGGTGCAGACGACAAACCCCAACGTCCATTTGGAAATTCATTCCAATTCAATGTACGATGAACATAAGATTTTGGTCTTGCACTCCAAAATATAGGACGAACATTTTCTTTTGAACGTACATAATTTTTTGAAATCTTTTTCCATGGCAAAGCACGCAGTGGAGGATCTTCTAACCAAAGATCAAGTTTTCTTAAAATTTCAATCGTTGCATATTCACGATTTAATGTATAGAAGTGAAGTCCGTGAACTTTACCAGAATCTAATAATATTCGACAAAGATCAACACATATTTGAACACCGAAATTCCGTATGGCTTCATCGTTGTCTTTAATAGGTTCGATACAGGCAAGGATTTCTTCAGGTACATCTAATTTGGCTAATCGAACAATATTCTTCAGACTTGCATACGCCTACAATATGAAACAATGGATTATTTGTGTTTCCTGTGTTTAAAATATCTGTTACTTGAATAGGAAATATTCCGGGAATAATTGGACACTGGATGCCGATAGATCGACAATCAGATTCAAATTTAATAAATGTTTCTGGTTGAAAAAATAATTGCGTTATAATAAAATCTGCTCCACAATCAACTTTTTCTTTAAGATAACGTAAATCCTTCTCATACGATGCCATATCAGGATGACCTTGCGGATAACCTTCCATAGAACATAAAAAACAATAAATTTAATTAATTCTTATCTCAGATTTACCTGCAACACAAATAACAAAATAATCATCGAAATGTTCGCGAATGAATTTAACTAAATCGCTTGCATATCGAAAGTCACTTTTCTCCGGGATCCATTCTTCTCCCACCGGTGGATCTAAAACATGACACATATATTCACAAAAATAACTCATTTTCAAAGATAAAACTCTACCTCCACGCAGTGCAAGTAAATTTCTAATGCCAAACTCTTTCGCTCTCCAAAGATATTCAAGCATCGTTTCTTTTTTAGCACCGTAACATGTTATATGCAACATAGTATCAATACTGCAATAGTTTAACATTGTATTGGCAATCATCATTGAACTTGTTTCTTTCGTACCAGCTGGATCACCAGCCGGATGCCAAGTTATATCACAAAATAATGGTTGGCCGACAGCCATACGTTCAAAACTATTTTCAAAATAGAAAAATAAAAATAAAAATGAACGCGAAGTCATTGTTACCATCCAATAAGATTTGCAGCACCACTGGCAGTACGTGGTGGAAAAAATTCAAGTGAATACCAACGATCATTATTAGCAATACGCTGGTGAATTTTTTCTGCTAAACTCATATATTTAATTGATTCAAGGCAACAACCTTTAGCAGTCAAAAGTCGAGTTTCACTATCCGAACGTTTAAAATTATTAAAACGACTACTTGATATTTTTTCAGCACCAGCATCGTTTTGATACGTATTGAAATGACTAGAAAGAGTACGATTTTCGTTGTGTGTTAGTATCATTTCGTGGTTTTAAATAGAAATAACCGAATCGTATGGTTAATATCGGTATGCAAAAAATATTGACTTGATCAAATATAATTGTTCGCCTCTGTGATCATATTCTAAATGCGTAATGATAATGACGTTAACCTAAAAAAAGAATACATAAAGAAAAAAAGCGAAAATAGACGAGTAAAAGAAAAGAAAATGACGACGTAAGTTAAGTGCATTATGAGGCACATAAGCATCGATAACTATTTATATATCACGTTTGAAAGGGATGATAAGATGTTTGGAATGCCAACGGATGTCTGAAATTATTTTCTTAATTCTAAAAGAATATGTCAACTGAATAACATAAATAAATAACCATTCAACTATTAATAGAAACTTTCAATGGAGGTCGCTAAACACATATATCTTGTTCATCCAAGAATACGAGACGAAAATGTCGTATGAAGAAAAATGGTCTACAGTTTCATTAGAGGCTGATTTTGTAATGGAAACCGACATGAAAAATATTTTTCGACTAGGCACATCGACATTTCGATATGGGAATGATAAAACGATATGAACGAGAATCAAGAACAAAACAGCATGCCTCGACCCTATTTTTAATCAAGAATACTCTCATGTAATCCAGAAAAAATGCTTAGAATGAAAATGAAAAACTTTTAGATGTCAATTTTTATCTACATCGAACTTAGTAACTCAGTTTTTTTCTTTATTTCGCCAATCGATTTGAGAGGAACTGTTTCTTCAATGATGGAATAATGAAAACAACCATTATAAAAAAAACAGATTCTTATAAGAATCACTCTCATTAATCGGGAAATAAACCATGCAAATCTTATCATAGTGAGATACTGCGAATCAAAAATCCATTATAAAGTCAAATTTGTTTTTGATGAAAAGTCTTAGCTTGAGTGATTTAAGTTTTGTTAGAAGCATATGTCATTGCTGTTCGGCTAAAAAGTTTGAGACAAGGTAGAATTTTAGTTTAATCTTGAATCGTCGAAATAAAGTCGCTTTGATCTCCACGTATTCCGAAACCAGGAATTTCGTTCAGTTACCGTGAGGATTGATTGTAAAATCTAACTTCATGATAAAGTCACAGTCGCAGATTTCACTAAAGATAAATCGTATAAGAGACAGTTGATTGAGATATTTCAAAAATCGAGGTGTGCTTCAATGGGAAACGTAACATGACTTATTATCTTATAAATGACTCATCGATTTATAATACAACGATGAGTTGAAATGCTTGATTATATTATTGTTTGATTCTTTATTTGAGAGAACGAAAGATAATACTCCTATCATTTAAAAAGCTAGAATTTAGTGTTTGTATTCTTTTCAAATCTAGATTTGATAGTTTTTCCTCGTAGAACTTAAAATGTGTGAATCTTTGAAGAGTTCGATAATTCAGTTTGCATCGGTGTGGCAATTTGAATTCGCTACGTTAAAAGCAAGAATAACTTTTTCTCTACAAAGCAATTGTACGCACTTTTAAATATTTATCATACTGCTTATAGTAGGATGACTTATGAAAGAAAGTGTGACGAACACTGCTATTTATGCTGATTTTCTGTGACTAAGTTTTATTGTTCGAGTGTAGCCAATTGCAGATAAGGAGGAATAATTTATAATTGGTCATTTATACCTACAACGGATAGTAGGATAGGATCACTAGGACGCAGTTACGTTGATATGCGTCACAGAAAGCGTAGTTTCTTATAGAAACCTTCACTACGATCCATGCGCCATAGTTACGCATAACTGCGACGCAGAATTGGCTCTGGGCGTAACTGCGGCACAGGTGATCAAAAAGAGGNGGGGGAGGTGGGTACAACTACATGTAGAAGTAACTTTTACACCGAATAGAATTTCGTCAAAAACAGAAGTCAAAAGTAAAACTAGAAGTCCACATGAAGCTAATTTTAAACTGTTTATTAAAGATGAATATTTTGACAGCAATACTCTATGATGAGATGGAAAACTATGTGTGTTGTGTCGCAATGCGAGACTGTTTCCCAAGCAACCAAAACCCCTGTCGAAGAAAACGATCAGTAAACGGTCGTATACGATACAAATACGCACGTAAAACGGGCCGTATTTTCCCCGTATAACAGGGGCAGTAATACGGCCGTATGTTCTACAGAATACGATGATATTACGCCGGCTTTACGAGGTTCTACGGCTGATATACGATGTCCGTGTATGGTCGTAATACTGTCCCTGTTAAAATGCCATAATACGGCTTAAAACGGTCGTTTTACGACGGAAGACGATGCAAAAACGACCGTTTACGGTGGTCCGTTTTGATCGACCTGGGAAATTAGTTTCTTCATAGTTTTGCATGAGAAAAATATATATCGATGGCATTTGATGTTAAATAAAACTCAAACGACATTTGAAATAGTGATGTAATATGTGCAAACCGTTTTCAATTAACCAATGAAATACAAGTCATAGCTGTGATTTTGAAGCTAAAATTTACCTTAAGTCTATATTATTGAAGGTTATAGCTGTTTTTCTTGTAATTTTGCAAATTCCGTTAGCAATAATTGCAGCTAATGCGCATAGTTTAGAAGCGAAATATCTACAGACAAGAATCAACAACAAAGCGCAAATAATTGAACAGATTTTCAACATCTGTCAGAAGAATATTTTCTCAAACTAAGAACCAATTTTGGCTAGACAATTTAATCATATAATTAAGAACTGGTGTAAAACATTTTTTAGTTAACCGGTAAATAAGCTGATCAAGAAACATCAGTCGTGGCAGAATTCATCCCAAGCGAAATTTGAAAATTCTGTTCATTTATAAACTATGCTATTTTCTTTCTTTCCTGTGTTATTGTATACACATACTATCTTAGATCGACAACGGTATTCTAAGCAGAATTGATCATTTACCAGCAGAATTTTGAAAGAATTCTGTGTTCTCTACAGAATTTTGTATCATACAAGAATATATGTCTCTAATCGGAACGGAAGTTTTGCTTAGAATTTTGTTTAAAAGCAGAATTCTGAGTTCGTTGTAAAGCTTTCCTGTATTTTATCTAAGGAATATTGGTGTTTGAACTGGAATCAGACGTTGAATATTCAGGTTTCGAAGAATTCTTCAAATATAATTACAATCTGCTGAAGTACTTTATTATTAGTGCCAACTTTATCGCTTTATTTTATGCAACCGTTTTCTTATAAATGTTTTCTTAAATATTTTCTCACTAAAATTTCCGTATCTGAATTCAAAGACGTTGATTTGTCTTTCAATTGAATATTACAAGGAAAGTAATGCAGAAAAAAGATTTTCAGCACAACCCCATTGGGGCTAAAATGTGGAACTCACATATCATGAATCACTTAGATAAATACTAGCTCAATAGAGGATTTTCTTTTCTTTAATAGAATAAGTTTCATAATGTTTTTCGGAATAAGGTAGAAAAAAAACGTTTCAACATTTGGACGTTAATGAATATGTTAATAGTGAATTGTAGTAGTATAGAGAAGATATGAAGACGATATAGCTATTGATATTGTTGATAAAAAATGTTGTATAAAATGTTGAGATTTCAATTATTTTTTTGATACGAGCTGAGTACTTGATATATTTTTATAAAGATATATTTGACAAAAGTTTTCGACTAAATGGAATAAGTGATTATTATAAATATACTAGAGGATCGAAGCTGTTGTTTATGTTTGACTAATTTATTATCATAGATTATCATAAACATTTATAAAATAAACTTTCGTTGATGAAATAATGACTACCTTGAAATGATTGAATGTAACAAATATTCACTATATATGATAACTGATCCCCTCTCAAACGAAAATACTATATCATAATTTTTAAGATTAGCTCCTTTAATCAAATTCAAACTTTTAAACAATATGATTAGATATATTGATACAAAAATTTTCAATTAAACTCTTGGCTTATTACTGATATTAGATTTAAGAACAGAAATAAATTGTAATATTTTTATTAGTTTAGTCGACCTAGCAAAACTCTTGTACCGAATAGAATTAAAAAATTATAATTGGTCATATCTAAATACTATCAAAACAATTGTAACTAAATATTAATTCTGAATAATATACGTGCCATATTTATTAGTTGTTTTTGTCTATGTTTTATTAAGATGATTAGGTATTGTGATGACATCAGTATATCTGGTATATGTCATGGTCTTTCTTTCTGTTGCTCATCCATTTGCCTGTTTCTTTCTTTCTATTGCCCATTTATTAGCCGTTCGTTTTCTGCTCTTTCTTCTCTCTCTTCTTTGGGTATATAAGCGTGTGCTATGCATGTAAACAATATGACGATTTTAGATACAAGAGATGCTTGTACTAATGAAACCACGATTTATTTAGCTTCTTTATATCATAAATCGCATCATTTACACATAGAGCACACGTTAATATAACGAATGAAGATGGAGAGAGAGAGAGAGAAAAAAAGAAAAGAAAAGGAAAGGCTAATAAATGGACAATAGGAAGAAAGAAAGAGGAAAATAGATGAGTAACAGAAAGACAAACTATGACGACATATTGTTTATTCAGAAAAATATCTGTATGCATGAAAACGTAGAATTATTCTTATGCTAATAAACTATACATGATTGACAAAACTGTTTTTTTTAATTAAAAATACACGTGACTTAGAGTTCGACGGTTGTTTTTCCATTATGAATAAAAAACACTATTTACAAGTATTACTTGATATTTACACTGTTCTATCTTTAAATACAACCAATATGAACAAATTTGATATTTAAACATTTTTTTACTATTTTAAATAAATATTAGTTCGATTGATGTCTTTTTACTTCTTATTTCGCGCCCTGAACTTTAAAACAATTTTTTTAATGAATTATTTTAGAGCATTGATATTTAATCATAATTAATATTTATTGCAGATTATTGATTTCTACTTTGTTTCTGTACACTGAAAAAAAACTAAGTTTGAAATCAATGTTTAATGTATTTAATCTATGATGGATAGCCCTTAATATTATCTTACAGTATAGACAGCGATTGCTAATGTGTCTAACAGTAACATATACTAGTTCCTAACACTTTGCTTTTTATACAAGCTAGTGTACGTATACAGTAACACAGAATTTTGTAAGGGACACAGAATTCTTGCAAAATTCTGCTGGTAAATGATCAATTCTCCTTAGAATTCTGCTTTTGATCTAAGGTAGTGTGCCTATAAAGTAACACAGAATTTTATATTGGTACTATTCATTGCGTCTTTAAGTCATATAGGTATTATTAGTACAGACTTCTCGTTGTTTTTCTTGTGAGAATTTTGCCACCCCTCGCATTCGACAGTACAAAATTTCATAGAGATACATCTTTAGGACGTGGCTAAATCGAAATATACATGAAAAATTCGAAGACTCGCTGAGAAAATCAAATCATTTTGCTATCCATATGAATTTTACCAAAGCTGAAATTGTTTCCAATTGTTTATGCCGAAAATTGGCCAAGTTTTATTTAGTAAATAGCTTCTTTAAAAAAATACAAGTTCTTCTCAAAATGTACGCTTTCAAAACAAAAATAGTCGTATGGATAAAGTCAATATTTAAACATAAAAAATTCGGGTGAGATGATAATTCAATTATCCATCGGCCGACGTTCTTTTTTGCTGCCTTCGATCGTTCCTCACATATTTTCATATTCTATAAAATAAATCTAATTAGACTGTTTGTTTTGTTCAATAATCCATCACCATTTTCTAATTAGTTTTGCTTGATTAAGCTGATTGGAATATTTAAGCTGAAATATCTACAAGATCTTGATCATCGGTTACACCACGAAAGAGCAGATTAAAAATTTGGTTGTAAAAATTCGGGTAGATAGTACATGCACGATGACAATCAGGAGAAAACTTAATTTCCAATAATTTTGGTTGAATTCTATTATTCTTCGATTCTAGTACAAGGTCAGCTGCATAGACAGCTCTTGATGATAAACATGAACCAATACCTAGTGGTGCTTCTTCGATTGTCGCACAATGAAAAACCTCGCGAAATATTTCAAATATGCGTTGTTCAACAGTTGACCATTTATCACCGTGTTCACTATGTTGCTCATTAAACATAGCAATAAAATTTGCACAATCTATTTCTCTTACATGCGCATTAGTTTGAATGTTCATAACGGTAAAATGTGTTGCATAATCATCAAGTTCTTTCATTGAAAATGATTTATTTGCAAAACGAAGCCAAAATATTTTATGAACATACAATTTCAATGGTAGAACACTACGTACACATAGCATATAACGAACATCGAACTTTACTCCATTACCTTCAATTTCAGGTATTTTAAGTAAAACCGGATTTGATACGTATTTACAAGCAATTTTTGAGCCTGACTCAGGCAAACGAATAACCATATCAAATAAATTTGTAATTGATATATCAATCGAAGGTGGTAAATTTATTGATTTCACTATCCAAGTATTATCAGTTTGCTGATCTTCGCAATACTAATCAAATTTAAAAGAAAAATAATAGTACCAAATGAATATCAATGAGACAACAAGTTCTTACGAGGGAATTTATCCAACTGATAAATCGCTTTTTAATCGGAACTAGGGGTGGCACTTTAACTTTAAATTGGCCGTAAAGTGCAGAGTTTAAAGTTGTTTAAAGTCACGCTTAAATGCTTCTTTTTGGCATTTTATCTGTTGCAGAGAGTCTCATACGCATGGCTAAATACGTCAGCACAGTAAAAAGTATTTAAAAAGAAGCGTTTAAAGGTGACTTTAAACAATTTAAAACCTTACGGTTAAAGTGCCACCCATAATCTGAACAATGTGCATTTTGTAAGTCCTAAAGAGTTATGAGCATCCTGAAAAGATTTCGTGCCACTAACTTATTGTCATCGTGATACAACATTTTTACGATATTTTTCATCACCAAGCGTTGGTTCCCTTCAGAAACACTAAGAAAGTGTAGTTTCAAATTTTTGTCTTGAAACTTTGCATAGAGACAGGTCAGGATGGGAATAGTTAATCGTGAAAATTTCGGATTGTTTGGCTATTCCTATTCTGACTTAAGAACATCGAATCTGGTAATGTATATGATCGATCATAAATCAGGCTATTATCTATACTAGCACTATCTTATGATAGTAACAGCCAAAAGATCTGAAACTGACACAATTAACTATTCTCATTGACACTTGTCTCAGTGCAAAGTTTTAGGTTAAAATTTAGAACTCTGTTTTTCTAATGTTCCTGAGAGGAACCATGACCGGGCGACGAAAGATATTGTAAAGCGATCTACCAGTTCGATGTGTTCCCTCATTATTCCAATCTATGCAAGACTAATATATGAGCAATCCTGGAGGTTTAGGTTAGGAGCGTTAGTTTCTAATTATGACTACAGAATCCCAGTACCGAATTTCGATTCCCAAGAACTGGAAGCTCATAGCAACTCTTTGTGGAAACGCTACAAAACGCTTTCTATACTTCCATACTCATATTACAGACTGTATGTCAGAAATAAAAATCAAAAGCATTTACTTGAAAATAAATAGCAAATTGAGATAATTCATATGTGAGATTGAAGGTTGGAGCTAACCAAGGTGGACTACCAAGTGATTCTACATATGGATCAGCTTCGACTGCTGATGACGGACTAGAAAAATTGTAAAAATAAATATATCTTATCGATTAGAAAAGACAAATAATCCCAAACATCAAATTGGTTAGTGCTAGTTCAGATATCTAGAGAAAACATTTTTCAATCTATTACTTCACCTAGAACTTCATTTCGTTGAAAGCTTAATATCGTCTAAATTATTAAATAATTATGATATTTTACTTCAACAAAAAAAATATATTGTGAGTTTTATTGAATAATTCATGTCAGACAAAATTTGCTCCGTGTAAAACTACGAAACTTACCCATAGAGAGATTTCCATCGTCTAGCAGTTAACGCTAGCAATTCTTTTTTTGTCAGTACGTTTTCGAACGGGAATTGATTAACTAATTTATTGTTTAATGTTTCGTGTCGAAAATCTTGAATAAGTTGTTTTTCAATAAATATAATATCCGCTTGATCAATATCATCAACAAGCTGATAATGTGGATCAGTTAAATACTGTTTAACAAGTTCATTGTCTGTGTAAACCTTCCAAATATGCTCATTATCGAATTTTGACAATTGAATTTTATTAGAAATTTTATCGTATAAATCATTTTTATGACCTTCTTCAAATAATTCTGTTTTATTTTGAAGTTTTGTTGTAAATATTTCCGGACAATTTTCAATTGTTAAACTACGAAGAATTGACTTACGAGAATGAACACGTTGCCACGGTAATAATTTTATGTTTCTATCAAGTGTATTACTATTATCATGAACATAATTTCGAAAGATTTCAGTATATGATTGTTCAATACGAACAATTGGATAGAATAGTGTAAACATTGTTTGGCTTGGTTCGAAAAAAAACGAAACACAACGAACATTTGCATTGGTACTCGAATAACGTATCGATGAACCCAATTCATCCATGATATACCTAGATGTATGGGAAACAAACCATATAGGCATGTAGTAAAATTCTTAATATTGATTCGAGGACTTTATTTCTTTTTTCTTCTCTGCGCAATTCTATTTTGGTTTATTTAACCCTTTACCGCCGGCTATATGAAAAACGCCGTACCCCTATAGGGGAAAGTGTTGCCATCTGGCAACATCCGGCGGTAAAGGGTTAACAAAACAAAAACAAAAGCAAATAGTAATATTTTATGATAATGGAAAGTCAATGTGAATTGTCATCGGAGACCCATGATTTCGATAAGATGAAAATTGACGTCATGCAAACAAGGAAAGTAAAAAAACAAAAAGTATTTATGTGATTTCTTCCTGATAATTTCTTATCAAAGGATATGTGCGACTTCTTTTTTTCTTGTCTGAGATCTTTCAAGCTTACCAATAAGGTTCTTGTGCTGCTTCTAAACCTGCATTTGGATTGAATTGTGTTGATGCTAATGTATAAGTTTGATTGAACTTCCACATACGTTGCAGTATTAATTCGATGCCATCGTCCTTTGTGTCGGAATTAACATTCATCAATGATGCCATGCGTTCATATAGATTTGGAATCGATTTCAAATCATTTCTTGCATCACCGATTCTATAAGTCCAGGCATGATCAATAAGAAAGATAGCATTTTCATCAGTTTCTGGATCGAGTACAACATTTTCAAGCGTTGAAACATAAAAGCGACGTTCAGGATTATACGGTTTTTCTAATTCTTCATCGTCGTCATCAACTGGACATAATTGAAAATACGAACCACTATCAAAAATTGCATTTTTCATTTTTTCATACAAACGTCGATGAAGATGTTTCGGAATATTATTAAAAACAAGTTGTAATTGATGTGTTTGTAGAAAGTGATTATATTCATCGTTATGATCATCCATGATCTAGAAAAGATCTATTCTCGCAAAAGAAGAATGCAAAGCCTCCCGCAACAACTTTGTTCACGCGCACCGCATAATTTAAGAGAAGAAAAACAAAAGCAGCATGTATTTTAACTGACACTCAACCTAAATAGAATTCATTGAAAATGATTAATTACAAAACGAACAACAACAGCAACAAAAATAAATATGAGTCAAAAAAGTAAATCAGTCGTTGTTGACATGGAACTCCATTGAATATTATTTGTCATATCAACCATTGGTTTTTCTTGTTTCGATACGGAATGATTGGAATAGTTACCCGGTGAAGAAAAATAATTTTCTCGGGAAAATTTATCTGACGAATGCGAGCTTGTTATAGAGTCATGTTGTGTACCTAATTCGTATTGATCGAGATAGTTTGGACGAAATGTATGTAATGTACCTAAATAAAAATAAAACTCAACCGTTTAGTATTAACTTACAATTTATAAAGCTTCTTGACCATTTGAGTTTTTCTTTTTCTTGTTTTGTCTGTCGGTAGTCTCTGCCTATGGCCTTTTATTTTATTCTATGTATTCCTGTCCTTGTACACATCTGTTATTTTTCTTCTTGCTTTATCTATTCTTTCTTTAGTGAGGCACGTTGCCATAATTGAGAAATGGCAAAAAAGAATCGAACTTTCATGTAATGCATTCTTGTTATTTTCATACAGAAGAATGTATGAGAACACAACAGGAAATTGTGTGACAGAGAAAGGACTAATGGAAATGCAAGAAAGAAAGAATAGCAAAAACAAACGTCATTGGAGACCGACAACAAAAAGCTGAGTTGCATATTTTTCATACAATAATGCGGTTTAATAATTAGAACATAAAAAAATCTCTACAGATTCTCATACCTTTTGATTGAAGTGTTTTATCTGTTTGAGCATTTGAATTAAATTTTGCATTAATACTTGCTAACTCTTCGAGTTCATCATCATCAACGTCATCTATTGAATGAATTATTTTTCCATTTAAATTATTATTTTGGATACTATTTGTACCATTTTGATTTGATAGGTCATCTTCATAGTCATCATCATCATCATCCTCATTCTCATCGGAAAGACTAATACCAAATTCCGCCATTGTTGCATTGTATGACGGATACTCGAATGTATCGACACTATCAATGAATTGTACTCGAGTATCCTAAATTGGATAGATATAGAAAATTAGATACACATAGAAATTTACAAGTACTTTTTTGCTTCCTGAAAAAATAGATGATTTATTTAGTTTAACATTTCCACCAATAATATCGGGAGTCGAAGTTGCTTCCGTTGGTGTTGGTGTCGATGTAGGTGACTGTTCATCTTTTGTTGCCGGTAAAGTTGGCGAGGGTACTGAGACTGGTAGCGTTGATGTGAGATTACCATTGACTTTGGCTCCACCAAAAAATGTTACTGATTTATCTGTATTAACAATGGGTCGAGCAATTGCATCTAATAAATTGTCTTTTCGGTCTAAATGATGATGTAACACAGGTTTTGTTAAAAAAGTTGGTGGCGGTGATGGCGCAGCCGTTTTACTATGATTTGAAGGTTTCGTTTTGTTGATCGAAATATGAGAATTTATTTGTGTTTGTTCTATTGTATTTGTACGATTAAATAATGCTAGACGACTTTTAAAATCCAGCGGTTGATATTCATCATTATCTGACGATGAACTTGTCGAAACTAAAACATTTCGACGATTTTGATTAACAGTAGTGTTCGTTGTTTCATCATTAGTTTTCTTTAATGGTGAAATTTTTCTCTTATTTTCACTATTTATACTTGCATCACTGATAGTTTTATGTGTTTCAATATGAATTGTGGCTGGTGGTGTATGTGATATAACTACATCAGGATATGATGTTGATACAGGTACGGATACCGATGGAACTAATGTCGATGTATGTGCCACTGTTGTTGTTGTTGTTCGCCGTTGTCGTAAAGCCATATCATTTGGTGATGTACTACGTGAACGAGTTGGACTTGAAGTTTCTCGATGTTGACTGTTCATACGTGAATTATGAAGCACTGGTGTATTCGGTATTTTATCACTGTCATATCGACTCAAACGTATTTGTCGTTCAAAAATTTTTTTGACAGTTGTAACCGTACCTATTGCAGACGAGAAAACACAGAATTTTTAGGTAAGATTAATCACCTTTATATAATTATTTATTGCTTTAATAGTATGATTCGAAGTCAAAAATTTTAGACTCCAAGGCTTAATTGTAGGCGCAATTTTGGTTTTATTTTTGACTAAGACAATTTCGTACTTCAGAACCTATTAGTCTATTCATGTTGAAATTCAAAATTCAACTGCTATTGTTAATGAGAATAATTTTATTGTATTAGATCTATTTTCGGGATAAACGTTGTCAGCATTATTTCCATTAATTCTACAGAAATACAGATAAAACAGTAGCTCATCTATATATGAGAATAATATTCTACTATAATAAAATCCTTAATCGTACATGAACGAAATATATCACAGTATGAAGGTGGAGTTCAAACTCTTTTGCCTATACTTCAACACTCACGTCACTATCGGTTTATTGTACAAACAGAAAACTATTCAATTGTGGGAATGACGTTTCAAGATATGCGTAGTATCTGTTTCCATAGAATAGCACAATTTTCCGGGTAAGCTCATCTCTGGATCTGTTCGAACAGATTAAATCTTATCCCGATTGTTATTTGAGCAGTTCTTCTGATTGGATCTGGCATTGTGGAAAGCGTTTATCGCTTAGTCGAACTATGATCTGGTAGACTTCTGAGAATAATTTTCTATGCAATAGAAAAGAAAATCTTCTATAGCACAATGCAATGTCTATGTAAAAACATCGTCTACAAATAATTTCGAGCCAATGAAATATGTTTGAGGAAATGAAGTCTATTAAGTCATATCATGGAATATGGCGGAACTTAATAAATTAAAATATCGAGAAAAATGAAAGCATTAATCAAAGGGAAATGAACCGATTAATGGATTTTCTAGCATTAAAAGCTACTTTGAAACACAAACCCTCAAGTCTTACATTCTAAAAAAAGCTAACTATAAGAATCATAATCGATCGATATAAAGCGAGAAGTTCATTATTGATTTTCTTTCGTTTCAAAAATCTATATAATCGATCGTTAGGAATTTACTCATTGAAAAATTTCTAGAATGCTTCGTATAATAAATAATTCTATATGAATTTTATCTTATTTCGGATCTCTTCTATCGATTCCTCACATACCAGGCTTTGGCACTTCGTCAATATGTAATTCTGTATAGGAATGCCGAGATGCAGCAAGAATTTCATCATCTGATTTTGTTCTTTCAACAATAATAACATCTTGTTTTGGCTGTAAATATGAAGCAAATGGTTCGGCATTTATCAAATTATCTTGACTTCGCGATAGACGCGCAGCTTGTTTTAACGGTGATGTTAACGATTTAGTTTGAAGTAAATTTTCATTCGATGATATACGCAATGATGGTTTCGATAATGAATGGCGTGCAACGATTGAGTTATTATTTGATAATAAAGATTCATTTACTTTATCGAACAAACGTTGTTTCATGGAATTAACAACGCCATATGGTACGTGATCATTCTCAATATGTCCATTAGTAGTTTCATTTAATTTTGGCGTTGAACGATATGTTAATGATGCTTGTTTTCTTGTTGAAGATACATTTTCATTTACATGAGGATTAGAAAAATAATGATGAGAAGTTGTTGACGATGATGACACTAGGACGGACATTAATGGCAAAAAGAAAATGCACAAAGAAATATATATGTTACATCATCTGAAGAAAAAAGATATATTTAATTCACAATAGTTAAATTATTCTCTATGGGGAGAGAAAACAAAACGTTTGCGTCTTGGTTCGTCTATGACAAAAGTAGTAGTTGCTATATTCTCGAAAAAAAAGTGAACAAATAAAAAACAAAAAGAAACGATTTCTTTCTCTTTTCTTCTATTGATTCTTTTTTTACCTTAACAAACAAACAAAACATAATCCAAGCAATTATTAACATGAAAAAAAAATATATCATTGAAAGTATCCGGGTAAACTATTTAGAATTTTGTTAAATATGTACATATTCTCACTTACGAAGAATTAGATTTCGTATATTATATCGTTCATGTCGACTTTAATTGCAACGTTATTCATCATATTTGCACATAATGTAACATTTAAATATTCTATATACCCGAAAAATCACATAAAAAAAAAGAAAACGACGACAGTACAACATGACATTATTATTAAATAAAAATTTATTTCCGCTTGGTAATTCATATCAAATGTAACAATAGGAAAAAAGAATGAGATCCGTGCATGACTATGAGAGTTAAATCTAACGATAGTCATGTCACTTGTCTCCATCAGTGTAAAGAAATCGAGCAAATGACATGCACGCTTATTTGTCTCCATATATCTTTATGCCTTTCGCTTTCTTTTTTCTTCTACTTGTATTTGATTGTCGTCAAACAACTCTATGAATCGTCGTAATAGGATGTCTCGATTTTTTTCTGCCGTTAGTGAATGTAGACGATAAAACGACTTACTCTCCCAATTATGCATGCATAGGTCCTTATTTCATATTATATACAAATAGTGTAGCTAACGAATGTATTATGAAATAAGCAAAGGCAATTACAGTGATTGTGAGCGGTTTAGTTAGTTTCTAAATGATTGACGAAAGTAGGTTGAGCTTCTCAACGGCATTGTTTGTGACTCGCCTATAATTATGATTAAAAAAGTCTATTTCTTTTTTCAGACCGACAACGACTCCGCCCTCTCTTTAGAAATTCTTACTTGTTCTATCACTGCATTAAATTGAAGGTTTTCATACTTTTTCGATTCGAAACGCATTACTATAATGAAACATGCCTGTGTACAACTCTTGTGTCTTCATATGAAATATATTGGTAAAGAATTTCTATGGCTTTAGTGTGAAATAGTTCGTATGATTGAAGGACTCTTGACAGCTACTTTTACAGTAGAGAATTATGTATTAGATTAATTACGATAGATCTCAATGAAAGTACTTTTAAATATGATATTGTTGTGATTCTATTCTACATGATTGATTTATTTATTTTTTTATTAAATTTACAAGCAAAGAATTTCTATTCTAATTTGCTTGAATTAGAATAAATAAATAACATATGTTGATAATTTTCAAAAAAAAAAAGAAAAATTATTATGAATTATTCATGAGCCATCTTTTGATAGTTAATCAATCGTTAAAGGATTTTGTATTTTGTAATAACGAACTACGTAGGATAATAATAATTGATTAGAAAATTAGTTTATAAATTTATCTTTGATTTCGTGATTAATAAAACTAACAGACGTAGAAGTACAAATTGTGAAGTTCTAAAATAATTTTTTTCTTTGAGAAAACAAAAAACAAATTTCAATCCTATGGAAATTATAGGTGCTTCAGGAAAACGATCAAGTGTTTTTACTCTTTTACGGTAACAAATTTATATTGAATGCAAAAATCGATATATAAATAGTTTTAAAGAAGAAAAACATTCTAATTACTGTGCAACAGAAAGAGCAATTTAGATGTCAGTCAAAATGCTCAAATTTCCCGATAGACAAGAAAATGCGATGATCTAGTGAGTTCTTGTTGGACTCTAATTAATCTCTAGGATATCGCACAAACTCTATTTAACGACGGAAATTAAATAAATAATTCGAACCTTAGACAATTTCCCATGAATATAAGACTATCCATGAAGTAGTCAACATTCATTGTGATTATATTTTTTATACTGCACTTGATTTTTCAACTATTTGATTCTACTAAAGAAATAAAAAGTTTTTTTTGTTCTTATCTTGACGACAAGATTTCCTACTGAAGTTATTTATCGTATGGCAAATACGAGCAGAATTATTCAGAAGACGTGATCGAATATTTAGAAAAAGAAAAAATAACACACTATTCACTCAATATGAATCAGTGTGCAAAGAAATAATATTTTTATTGTATTTATTTCATATACGAATCTATTTTTTCTACTGCATACCAATAAACATATATATATATATATTTCATTAGGTCTTGCTTAGGGTACAGAGATCAGTATTAGCACTTTTTTTTCGAAAATCTATGAAAAATTTCTTTACTTATCAAGAAATATTCTCTTTACTTCAAAAAAACAAAAATCTAAAATAAAATTCATGTAAATTATGAAAAACAACAACGATGATGTTATGCTCTCATTTGAATATCTTTTTCGAAAGAGTCTTTTGACTTAATCAAGAGTAAATCAATAATGACCGATTCGTAGAATTACATGTGATAATAAAACAAGAATTTATCAAACGTACGGCTAGTTTATTATGTGAATAGAACGAAACACAAATAAATACTCTAAAAATTCTGACTAAACTTATTTGGTCAGACAAACAGAAGAAAGAATTTAGGCGTTTATACAAGGAAAAATGATGTTTGTAATCTATTGCGTTTTCGTCATTAAATAATGATATTAGATACGGAGAAAATCATCGCGTAATATGGTTAGTTAAATGTACAAAAGAAAAAGAAAGAAAGAAAGAAAGAAAGAAAGTCGATAGTCCAATAGGATATCCTGTTTGTAGGAAAATGTCTTGTTAATTTGTTTATTTATTATTTTCATCTCCATTTGTTGAACGTTTACGATTTTTCTGCGGAACATTTGATGAAATATCCTGATTGACAATTTTCTTGCTTTCTAATTGTTTGAGAAGACTTTGCAATTGCTCACATACATTTGGAACGTCTAGTTGTATATCTTCCATATCTTCAAATAAACGTAGAATGCCAGTTTTCAATTGATCATAAGTAATAACAGCTGTCTTTGTTAATGTTTCAAGTAATGCTATTGTTAATTGTTCAGCACTGAAAATGAAAATGAATATTCTCAGTGCGATTCGAATGTTTTTTCCCTCGATCTAGATGAATAAATCAACTAACCGTTCAGTATTTTTTTCCAAGCAAAAATCAATAAGCTCATACACAAATTCATGAAAAAAATGTGGCACATTTAATTCTTTTAAACAACGAATTGTTTCATTTGCATCGCCGCTATCGTAGTATTCATGAATAATTAAGTTCATTCCATCGGCTAACTCTTGGACAGGTCGAAAACCACCTAAAAAATATTTATTTTCAAAATTATTAATATTGTACTCGTTATGAACATACTTGACTGAGCTCCCCAAACATTATTAAGAAAATAGAAGTCTCCCATCAGCATAAGCGTTTCAGCTTTATCCAGAGCGATTTGCATCTTCGGACATTTAACATGGCCTTTATAGTTTGCAAAATACTTTCCATTCGTATTAGCAATACATTTATCAGCAATCGATCGCGCAATGAATTTACCTATAGTGATAGAAAAAAAAAACTCATGTAGAATATGCGGAACTCGTTGTTTTTTTCATTACCAATATCAGTTGAACATTCAGGATTATCAAGTGATAGATCATTTAATGTCGTTAATAATGTATCGAAACCTTTAATGTAATCATTTACGCGAAAAATAATGCCATTAAGATCATGCAATAGACGCGATACTAATTCTTTATGAACATTGGATTTCTCTAATGCTAATGTAACCACATAAGCCAATAATTCTCCTTCTCCAAGTTGTTTTAAATTAAATCTGCGTAATGCTTGTGCAACATCCTTTGCGTCACCGTTAACAAAATATTCATCAATTATTGGTTTAACATCTTTTTCTAAGCTTTCAATTGATTTTATTTCATGTATTTTTTTCTTTGTCGATTGATTTGATGTTTCAGCAATAAATTTCTCTTTAGCCTGATTATATTGCAAGTCCAATAGATCGTCTTCATCGAAATCTTCGCGAAACTCATCAAATAATTCAGAGCCTAATGCACCCCAAGTAAAATGTCCGCCACTACCACCTTTTTTTGCTAAGCCACGACCTTTACCTATTGAAAAAAATAAAACAAAATAAATGCTAGTTTTCTTTAAAAATCAAACCTTGACGTGATTTACGATCATTTTTCTTTGTCATCTTAGTATTTTTCTGTAATAAATGTTTTTGCGCATCTGTTGGTGAACCAACATGTTGTGTATTGGAACTAGATCCAGAATTTTGACGAATATATACACGTTTACGTTCGGATGTTGCTGAATGCGCATCAGGACTAGTGCTCACATTGTTTGACTGCTTTTTATTATTATCATTTGATGAGCCTAGTTGTGCAATAAGCGCCTCCACTTCTGCTTTTTCTGTCGCCGACGAACTCATACCTTAGTTAACACAAATCTGTGACGCTATATTTTATTACTTGTACTTTTTAAATGTGTCACCCGGTTAAAACATATCTTTTCGTCAGATTTTTATTTGATGCGCAATTAAATAGAAAAGAAACACAAGTAAATAGCCATACATAATTAGTGTTTTTCTTGATTGATCAGTTTCTAGCAAATCGAATTACTAGATGTCATGCGCTTTAAAAAAATGAATTCAATCTTCCTGCTGCTAAAAGATAGTCAACCTAGAAGATGAATAAAATACGTCAAAATTTTCGTAAATATTAAGGCACATCATTGATAGATGTCGCTGTCAATTGATCAGGTCTACCCAAGTGAATCAATCGGATACCGAATCCCATCGGATTCTATGGGGTCCTACCATCCGACGAAATCCCGTTGGATTCCTGGTTGAGGAATCAATGTCGGATCCGACAGTCGTATTTCCAATTATATCCGATTGTCGGAACCAATGAAGTCCGAAGCATTCCAGTTCCGATTGACGGTTGATTTCGGATTTTATCAGTTTCCGATACTAGGATCCGATATCGATTCCGGAACCAGGAATCCGACGATAATCCGATAGTTTCCTTGCGCCTTCTGAAGAGCTCCGTCGGATTCCAATAGGAACCGATCGGATCCTAGACTGGGATTCATTCTCCTGGGTAGGTTTCATAGAGAAATGCTAGAAAGATTTTGAATCATTTTATCCTATTTGATGATGTATTTAATAGGAGAAAAAAACTTTAATAATGATCTCTCTCATAGACAACTAGACTTATATCATAGTTTTGAAACACACAAAGACAATATATAGACAAACCAAACCAGAAAACTGAGACAAAATTCAACTTTACAAAACATCGAAGAAGAAAAAAAAAAATAGTATGTCCGAAAGAAAAGAAAACAATCAAAATTAAATAACTTTATATCGACCACGATTGACAAGTTGTAAAGCTGGATTTTGCTATAATGGAAAAAAATTGTATTTAATTAAATTAAAATTCTTTTGTTTTTGTTTGAAATCAAACTTACCATTTTCATCATTTCTTCTTTAATTAATCGAGCAACTTCTGCTTTAGCAAGTTGAAGACCACGTTCAGTTAATGATTCAATTTGTAAATAAAGTTTTCTATCGCCCGCTGCAACTTCTTTATTATTTGGATAATATTGACCACGTACTGACATACCAACATCAGCATAATCACAAATATGTGCCAATGTTTCCTAATTTAACAAAATAAAACGAAAATCAACTACATTTCATCTTATTTTTAACGGATTTCTCTTACTTTGCTTGTAACTTTCCATCGGGCATTTTGTGGAAAATCATTTATTTCTAATTCTTCTTCAAATATCTTGAATGCATCCTCAGTAACTTGTACTTCTTCTTCTGGTTTTTGATAGTTCAATTTTTGATTCAATTCACCGGCTCGTTGTTGTGCCACAATGCGACTCTACAAAAAGATGCAAATAATCAATTTTCGGAAACATCTTCTTGAAATACTTACGGATACAGCTGGATTTAATGTACCACCACGTTGAAACAATGATGTTGTTGCTTCTTGAATAGAATCTCGAGTCTCTGCTTTCGTAAATGTAAGCCTTAAGAAAAATCAAACATTAGAGTCGAATGTCATCGGAGAAGTTTTGATATTCAATCAAAAGAATAATTCGAGGTGTAAACAGTCGAAAAGAAAATCACTCTTATCTTTCAATGATTAATCTCAGTTCTGTCCCATCAGACATATTGCCTTGGCCATACTACTTGATGGATATGAGTTGACTAGTTTTTCCGATTGAAGCAATCGAACTTCGATTTTTCTTCATATGACTATGCAATTGATGATTTTAGGAAGTGCATGACAATTTTTTGAGAAACGGTTCAAACATGTTGATACTTTATATACCGAAAAATTTCTCTTGAAAAGGTAAACATCTTCAGCGAAACTCGGATATAATCGCTTTTCGTTGTGACTTGAGTGAAAAAGTAGATGAACTCAAGTCATTTTAGAGACTCTTCTACTATTAGTCAAACAAAATAATATTTACCGAGCTGCTAGTTGTTTAGCTTTTTCGAATTTTGATGCTGTATCATTGGCAGCAGTTGAACCACTGCCATCGTCATTTTGAGCAGCTGGTGCATTTGGTAAGACAGGTGCATCACCTTTGGCTTTAACTGATTTCTTACTATTGAATAGCGATTGAATTTGTTGATCAATATCTTGACTTTCTTCATCCTCATCCGAATCTGCTAAACCCATTACGAGTTTTTGCATTTTCTTTTGTTCATCTTTCAATTGTGTTTCCGATGAATCAAATTTATAACCATGTCCACTAAAACCACCAGTAGTTTTGACTTTTTTACCCATCGCTTCCATTTTCTTAACATAACCATCCCATAATAATCTTAAATCTTCTGGTACTATTGTACCAGATGATTCGAAAGCTCGTATAATATCGCAAGCATGTCGTTCCTGTGCTGGTGTAATAAATGTATAAGCAAAGCCCTTGTTTCCTGCTCGACCCGTTCGGCCACAACGATGTACATAATCTTCATAATGATTTGGGCAATCATAGTTAACAACAAGAATCAAATCTTTTACATCTAAACCTCGTGCGGCAACCGATGTTGCAATCATTAATGGCATATCGCCCCTTTTAAAATCTACCATTGTTGAGTCACGATCATATTGATCTATGCCACCATGCAATGACATACATGGATATGAATTTCGTAGTAAATTTTTCATCAATTCATCGCAATGTTCTTGTTTATCGACGAAAACAATAACAGAACCTTGCGGTTGATAGATACCAAGTAATTCGAGTAGTTTTAAATATTTTTGATCATCATCAAGAATAACCTTTTGAAATAGAAAGAGAGTAAATGTTTGTTTGAACCTAGTTTTGATACTTACAACATTTTGTTCGACATCTTCACAGACACTGCTACGTCCACCAATCATAACTTCAATGGGCTTGTGAAGAGTTTTACGTGCTAATGCTTCCATTTGTTTTGGAAATGTCGCTGAAAACATAACTGTTTGGCGATCAGGTCGAATACTATCAAGAATTTTCATCACCTAAAAAATTCATATTGTACGCATTTGAATTTGAGTAATATAATATCGCTTTAAAAGCAGCGTGCTCGATCCGCGCATACCTGTGGTTCAAAGCCCATGTCAAACATTCGATCTGCTTCGTCGACAACAACATAAGTAACTCGTCGAACATTTGTTACTTTACCTAAAACAAAATCAATCCGTGAAAATCAAAATCTAAACTTTTCTACATACCACCATTTGCAGCTAACATATCAATCATACGTCCAGGTGTACATACAATAATTTCTGCACCACGTTTAAGTTCTGCCTGAAATATACATATGTATCAAGGTAAGAAATTTATATTATAAAAAAAAAACAGAAGTCAAACATACAATTTGTTCTGATATTCCGGTTCCACCATAGACAGCAACACAACGGATATCAAACAGTTTAGCAAATTTTTTACATTCTTTTGTTGTTTGCAATGCCAATTCACGAGTTGGTGTCATAATGATAGCTAAAGAAGAAGCAAAAGTCGGAATAAAAAACAAATTCTTTTTTTTTCTGAAATTAGTTTTACCTATTGGACCATCATCGCCTTCCAACGGCGGTTGATCTTTTATATGCCGGAACAATGGCAGAAGAAATGCTAATGTTTTACCACTGCCTGTTTTAGCAATACCAATCATATCTCTACCAGAGAGAATAATTGATAATGCTTGAGCTTGAATTGGTGTCGGCCTCTCATAATTAGATCTAAATAAAATATGATTTTGTAAAACGAAAAGAAACAAGTAGTTCTTCTACTTTTTTAAACATTGTAAAATTTTATCGGATGTAATACATTGTGACCAAGCTTTGATCGGTCTCGGACATCGTTTACCAGTTACTTTAATACCATCGAGTTCTTCTCGGTAAGCAGCAACCTCTAGCAACAAGAACTTTAACAATCGAGAGAGTCTTTTTATCTCCTTCTTCTACTTACCGAGTTCTGTCATATGAGCTATTTCAGGGACAACTGTATAGAAATTTTTACGAAATGGTCGATAATATATTTTTTCATGATTGGTTGTGATCATATCCTTTAAAAATATAGAACTATATATAGTAAATTAGTGTTTAGTAACTTACTGCTTTCGATTTTTTAGTACTCATGGCAAGTAACTCATCAAGCTCTTCAGCTGGTTTAGCAGTTTCTTCTTCCGATGAATATTCTAAACCATCAATATCTTGTTCCATAATAAGACCTTTTTCTTTAGCACGTTTAGCTACACCACTACGAACTGAAACACGTGATGTAACTGCAGATGATAGATCAGTTGTATCCATGGGTTCAGGTTTAGCTGTCGATACATTAGTATGATGACCATTCGTTGTTGGCAACGTACCATTGCTTGAGATAACAGTTGGTTCAGCTGACTATAAAAACAAATATTTTTTTAATTTTTAATATAAAACAAAATACTATTGGATCTTGTTCGGGTTTTAACTCATTTGAAATTCTTTAAAGAACGATTCAACTTGATTTATGAGAACTCTAGTTCTGATTCTTACTTCACTTCTGAATTTTTTCGTAATGATTTTAATAACTGATGCTTTGCCATTGTTTGATGTTTGTTCCTGTTTAATTCCTTTTGTATTATTTTCATTGGCTTTTGTTGACACAATCGTAGCATTTTGTCCACGAAAACTTTTAACTTCTTTTGCAATCGTTTCCATAAACTTATCTAAAGGATCGTCGTCGTCTTGTTCTGCTGCAAGTTTCGCAGCATTAGCAGCACATGCAGCCGATGCAATTGCAGCTGCTTCTGCAGCACGTTCGAGTGCTTCACGTTGTTTATCTGCTTGTGAAGATAGTAATGCTTCACGTGCTGCAGCAACGTCACGTTTAATATCCGTTGTTGATATAACAACGTTTTGTAAATCTTCTTCTTCTTCATCACCTTCGTCTTCTAGTGACCAAGCTTTACCCTGCAAAGAAGAAAAAATTGTCTTTTTTTTTATTCCGAAGAACTATCTTGTTAGAGAAAAGGTGACGTCAAATCCGCTACTCTTCACTGAAGAGACTAGATTCTGACATAGTTCTGAAAAAGATATTATACTTTTGCTATTTGTGCAGCCGACTGCTGTATAACTTTATCGATGCCAAGCATGGTTCGTCGTTCAGCTCGCCATTGCTCAATACGATTTTTACGCTTTTGCATTTCTTCTTCAAGACGCTTTTGTTCAACTTCCTATTGAAGAATATTTACCATGAGAAAAATTAAAACAATAAGCGAATCTTACTTTATCAAGAGGTTCATTCGCAGCTGTTGATGCTGGTGTCGTTTGACTAGTAGAAGTTTGAGGTAGTTTACGTTCTTTATCAGTCGTTGATGAACTGTCTCTAACCGGAGATCGATGAGATTTACTACTCTTTTTTGAATGTCTAGAAAATACAATTGTCATTTGAACTTGTCAAAGAAGTTTTATCGTACTTTTTCGATGATTTTCCATCGCGTTTATGTTTATCTCGACTAGATGAACGCCGCGAACGTTTTTTATCTCTTTCATTATTTGTTCGATGTGACGATGAACGATGTGCTGGAGATTCATCCGATGTTGATGATGAACTTGATGAACGTTTTCTAAATCAAATAAATCAAATAAATAGATTATTTTGTTCGAAAAAAACACAAATAAAAAATAACGCGCAGACAGAAAAAAAAATCAACGGCAAGAGATAGAACATGGTTTTAGTCTAATTGTCGTCGGCATTGGTTTTAGTAAAAGAATATATTTAAGAGATCTTCTTGTATGATCTTGGCCATGTTGAATTGAATCTTACAAATAAATTCAAGCTGATCTATGAAAATAAAGAAAAATAAATTGTCGAGTTCGAAAAATAAAATAAATCGTCCTTTCAAAAACAAAAACACTTTCTCTTGTCGATCTGTAAACGATCCTGCAATATTCTCTGGTTTAGTTCAAATGAAAAACTAATTTTCTCATTAAAATATACGTGTTTTCTACTCAAAATGAGTCTTTTTAGATGCCATGACAAATCTGTCTCTCATTCTGGTTAATTACACTATTATTGACTCACCTTCAATAATCGATCTGATGATATCGATGACAAATTTCTGTCAGCATAGGCATAAAAATGTTCTTGTAGTTGACGCTCTAAAATAAAAGATCAATTAGTACACCATCATATTAAAGAAAATTTCGGTTTCAATCTTTACACTTAATTAGTGAAAGAATGAAGACTTTTTCTTACCATTAATTGTCGATTATTTGTAAATCTTGTTTGAAGATGCTGATGAATAATTGACACATTGATGATCGTCTAAAAGAAGAATGGGGCGCGCTTCTCATTCAGAATATTTAGCGCAAATAACATAAACGATGCGCAAAAACAAAAAGATCATTGATTTTGAGAGAAAAACACGTTTACAAAAAGAATTTCACGAGGAAGAAAAGAAACGAAAATTGCTTACCGAGGTGGCATTATTTAGTAGTAGGCAACGATGTGATCTAGAAATATTGATAATATGAGTTTGGAATAGTTGTGGAGTTTTGCAATAGTAATTTCAGACGAGTAAATGTAGACGAGAATCCTCTTTCGTAAGTAGAAGATTGAATAAACTTGAGAATATATTTGCCAATGGTGATCCTTGTGAATAGAGGGCGCCAGCTTCTGAACAACCAGAGTTGTTATTTCGCAGTTAAAGAATCGGAGAATTTATAATGGTACAGTACAGATGGCAAAGAAAGGCTTATCATTGCACACCTGTGAGTACTGGGGAAATAATTTAAAGTGCATATCGAGCAGAACTAAGTTACAACAGTTTGCTTTCATCATTCAAATTGAAAAATAATTATTTTTGCCAAGTTCCACCTCTTGATGAGTAATAGAAAATAACTAATGCTTTTATAGAAAAAAGAAAAAAACATTGTTGCACGCTGATAGCGCGGTCAAAAAAATCATCGTTAGAGGAAGGAGGAGAATAAAAAATGAATAAGTTGTGTAAGAAAAATACATCCCTTTCCCATAATGACATTGTAGAAAAGAAAGAATTGTGAGACGAAATCAAATATACCCAGAAGCAAAACGTCCGCAAATGGCAGCGGCGTCTTCAGCTACTAAAATCACCGATATCAGCGTAGATAATCTCGTCAAATGTGCTATATGTTTGGACTTGTACGATGATCCTCGTTGTTTACCATGTTCACACACATACTGTTATAAGTGTATCGTAAATTTATGTGTCGAAGGATTAGGACAATGCCCGATGAGAGACAATACGTTTATAAGTCCTTCTATAATTAGCAAGTTGCCAATTAATCGAGTAGCTAAAGATCTCGTGGAATGTATTCAAAAATCTGCACAACCAAAAGTCCAGCCATCGATACGAACAAAATGTGATGTATGTAAAAAAGTCGTATGTGAATTTATGTGTGAAACTTGTGCAAAACATTATTGTACAGTATGTCTTAAACTTTTACATGATATAGACGAATTTAAAACACATAAGATGAATATTCTTGTGGATGAAAGTTCCAGTAATTTTTGTTCAGAACATGTTGACGAAAAACAAAAGTATTGGTGCAGCTCCTGTGAAAAAACTGTTTGCAGTGACTGTCTTTTATTCGAACATAAAAATCATCCATTTGTTACCTTGGAGGACGTGTCACAAATAGCCAAAACACAATTTAATTCATCTGCTCAAAGACTTACCTCCATACAAGAAGACCTTGAAAAGCTAAATGAAAAGACTACAGAAGCTTTTCATAATCATTATCAAACACATGTTAAGACAAAGCATCATATTGAAAATACAATAAATCAATTACAAAAACTATTAGAAGAAAACAAGAAATATTTAATTAGTACACTTTCAAAAAACGATGCTCTTCAACAGAAAATTATACGAGCACAGAAACAGACCATTGAAGATAATCTAAAGTCAGCTTTTATCAGAACACTATTTACAAAACAAGTATTAAAAATCGACAATAATTTTCAATTAATGAAAATGAAGAACGATACTATAAATTACAATCAATTGGTTGAAGAACAATCTAAACTATTATTGCATGGTTTTACTTTTGATATTCAAAGTTTTATTACGACTCAGAGTCTATTAAAACTACAAGCAGACCTTGAATATGTAGGACATATATCAACAGAAACATTTTTTGTTAGTACCAGTGATACGCGGCCATTGCTTAAGTTATCGAAATTGGATGGCGAAGAAATAAATCAAGAATTCCAAGGAACCTACGCATATGGTTATCGTTTTCAATTAAAAGCACCATTAACATTGAATGCCGTACTCGTGAAAGTAGCATCATTCAATGTTGATTTCACTGTTTTCATCTTAGATAATGATGACATTGTTGTCCAGAGAAAAGTTATTAAAACAAATGATAACAATTCAACAGCCTGTAAATGGATAACTATTCCTATTGCCTTCGAACTAAAACAAAACTACTACATTTTCATATGGGCAAAACCGACTGGGAAACATTCGCCTTTAATTTCTTGCAGAGGGTCCACCCACAATTTACGTCAAATTAATGAACATGTTTCGGTAAGAAGTAAACGTGCTCAAATTGATCCATTGAAAAATGACGATATCAATACAGAACTAAATGTAATCTATGATACTCTTCTCTCTAATGATGAGCGAAATCAAACAATACCAGCTATTGAAATGATTTTAGATACTTAGACAACAAATCATTATGTGCATTTCTTTTTTGCATATTCCTGAAATTTCTTATAAAGAATGTTTTTATCACGATATTTCAATAAAAGTCAAGAAAATTTCCTATTGAAAATGATATAGTTTATTAGGATGTGTCTTGTACATTGAGTGTGGGCGTTGGTGTCTGTACATTTCATCAGTGGTGAAATATTGATTTAATTTAATTTATAAATATTCTTGCAAGAAAAGGAAAGCGTTGAATGATCTCTTCATTTGTCTCCAAACCATCATTGATCAATTGTGTCAAATTTATTTTTAAATGTTCGAAGGAATTGAACTTATAGAAATTCTTTCCTACCAAATAGGTTGCCCAATATGCAGCTGCTAAATCTGCATTTATATTATTGGGATAATTATTGATTCTTTGCTCTAAGGCATAAATTTGATGAATAATTCTCTCTGGTGGATATGCTAGATTTAGCACCGAACCAGAAATGGCTCCAGCAGCATGGTATATATCGGCATGGCGATTGGGTGGCCAAGTCATTGTCACTCTGGTATTGGAATCAACTGCGATCCAATTATCAAAGAAAATAAATTGACGATTTGGCAACGATGGAACATCGGATGTTTGGATGTATGATGGATTAATTGCTGATCCAGTAACGAAAAATCGAATGCCCGTTGGAATTTCATTCAAAATAGCAAGCTGTTTGCTCCAATCAATATTTGCAGAACTAGATGTTTTAGGTCGAGAGTAATAAGCAGGAATAATACCGATTAGTTCTATGTTTGTTATTTGATTCACAAGAGCTTGTATGAGATCTCTCTGTAATTCCATTTGAGCATTGGTACCAGCACCAGGCGTGTCATCCCAGCATAGAATATAGTATTGAATTCCAATTGCGGCTAATTGTTCTAACTTACGTTGAATTTTTTGCAACGATATTTGAACATTTTCAATCCATCGAGGTCGTAAGCCGAATACAATTGAAACCTTAGAAGCTTTTGCAACAGTATCAGACCAATCACGAATTTGCTGTGCATCCCATAGATTCATGGTAAATGCATCGTTTTCAGTTTCATGAGGACCAAAGAAATAATAATTTAAACCGTCGCTCATCGACGAAATTAAATCGTCACGCTGTTGTTTCGAATAGAAGTTGGCCTGACCTTGAACTGCGTCTGCATTTGACCAATAATATCCTTCGATTAAACCATTGATTTCAATATCTGAAGATATTGCCATAATAGATCGAACCATGAGAATATGAACTAAACTTAGAAATCAAATATCCTACGATGTGAAAAATACAATACGTTTTACATACAGCAAATATAGTTTGGATATTTAATAAGCATTGCTTTTTGAAACTAGAAAAGTGAAAAGTATTGACAATAAAAATCGAATCACAGAATTCGAAAAGCTCTCAGTAAATATTACTCAAATATCAATAGACGTTGCCTTTTCATAGTTCTGTATATAATAGATTGATGGGAGTGAAATGGAGAAGAGTCAGCGACTAAATAAAAATGCGATTTTAATTTATGTGTGACAATAAAAACTACGTAACAACACATCGCATGTGTCACGAGTAGAAGTGCTACTTTCACTTTCCTTTTATTTTCAGAAATGAAAGACAAAGAAAGTTGTAAATGCTTTCCTATACATGTTTTCGGTTTATCAAATGAATCTCTAAATGATACATAGTTGTCATTTTCAAATGCGTTTCTTTCTTTTTCTGTATTTATTTTATACTTCTTGAGGTGTCTCTATGTCTAGAGGTGTAAGCCGTACGGCTGAAACGCCGCCGCTGCAAAATCATACCAAGTTTTGAAAATTTCGCAGTCGCCGCCGCCGTTGAAACATATACATCGAACAATTTCTCGACTTTTTCATGTTTAGGAGTTCCCCACAACCATTGGTATTGTTCTCTGATGAATA
>OENM01000716.1:51619-63156 GCA_900239745.1 Rotaria magnacalcarata
CTTTCTCGAAAAGGCATAGGTTTGCCCTAAAATACGTGTGATTAATTATCAAATAGCTTAAGGAACTATATCTCATCACTTTAAGATAAATCCTTAGATGATATTGGCAAAATGTTGCCAAAAGGCAACATCCGGCCGTAAAGGGTTAGGCAATCATCATAATTTCTATCTTATCCTATAAAAAGAAAAAGAAAACTCAAAATGATTGTTTGAGTGAATCAGATCACAATTTATATATCTAACGTCTGTCATTGTCGATAGGTTCTACATGCAAAATATGTGTGTAAAATTCTTCATCAAGCGCGTTTTATACTTAAAAGTTTACCGAATTTCAATCGTATTGATTTATCTGATTTACATCACGTGTTTATTATTGGTGATCTTCATGGACAATTAGCTGATCTATTACATATATTCAATGAGGTAAACTAAAATATTGACAAGAGACGTTTTTCATATTCTATTTGATTCATATATAGAATGGATTACCTGGAACTGATAATCCATATATATTTAATGGAGATTTTGTTGATCGAGGTGAACAGTCCGTTGAAATTATTCTTTTGCTGATGGTTTCTTTGATTCTCTATCCGAGTTCATTATTTCTTAATCGAGGTATTCCTTTTATTTTATTATCATATTCTAATGAAATGGTTTTTATTTTCCTACGCAAGGTAATCATGAAGATATAATGGTTACTGCTCGATACGGTTTTCAAAAGGAAGTTACTCAAAAATATCAAGTTAGTTTATAGTTTAGACAAGAAATTAGTCTATCGAAAATCTATTTAGTCAGTTCAAAAACCATTATTCGATCTATTCAAAGATGTATTTAGTTGGTTACCAATGTATTCATATGTTAAAACAGGAAAAACTAGAATTATTATTATTCATGGAGGAATATCTGATCGTATTAATTTAACAACAATAAATAGTCTTAGAAGAAATCGATGTAAAATTATATATAATAAATGTATCTTATATTTTAACAATAGTATTCTTGTTTATTAATTTGTAGATATTTCAATGGAAATACCACCCAAATCTGAACATGGTGAAGCACACTTGACTGCAGACGAAAAGAACGAATATCATCAGGTAGAAGGTAATAATAAAAACAAAATACTCCGATGTATTTGAAATGAAATATATTTGTAGATTTATTGTGGAGTGATCCGGATCCGAAAGGTCTTCATGGAAGTCGAAGAAATGATAGTAGAAACATTGGCTGTTTTTTTGGTTCGGACATAACAGATCAATTTCTTAAAAAGAATAATTTTTCAATGCTTATTCGTTCACATCAAGTCAAAGAAAAGGGCTATGAATTTGCACATCATCGCAAAGTTATAACTGTTTTTAGTGCATCGAATTACGAAAAAGGTTCTAATTCGGGCGCAATTCTACGTTGGTTTGTAACTATGGCAGTGGTTTTTACTTTTTTTTCTAAAATTCAAACTTAATTTAGGGGTTATAACGAAGACGAACCACGGATAATTCAGCATAAACTCCAACGTGCTCAAGATATGCAAGCATTAAGTTTTGATAAACAGTAAGATAATCGAGATCAAGTTATGCCTATTATTATTTTGCTTTTAGAGTAACATTATTGGAAGATCCAGCTTATCAAGCATTAATTGAAAAGATCATGGCAAAGAAGAGTTCACTTCAAAAAGAATTTGACAAAGCAGATAGAAATCAAACCGGTATTCAAATTGCAAATGCATTTCTACTAAATATTATTTTCGTTTTCCTCTAACTAGCTCATTTACCCGTGATCGTTTGGTCTAAAATAATGACGAATGTACTTGAAGCTGATTTACCTTGGTTTACTTTACGTTCAAAACTTGTAGAAGAAGATGCACAAGGAGTTCGATATAATACAATGTTTGATGGATATGCTTTATATAATACAAAATTTCAAATGGTATTTTAAGAAAAAAAGTTGAAACTATAGACTTAATTTATGTTCTAATTGTTTTAGTCGCATACAGGCATTATGGAAGATTTATATATGTGGAAAGATACCCTATTGATGTTATTTAATTTAATTGATTCGAATCATTCAGGTAGAGTTAGTTTTATTTCGTAGAATATGTTTTTATTCGTTGTATATCATAGGTTTCATAAATGCTGAAGAATTTGCTGATATTATTAAACTTTTACTTTCTGATGAAGATGGTGCCGGTAATGTTAGTCAAAAATATATTGATGAACTTTGTTCTGCTATTGATCTTGATGGAAATGGAAGAATTGATGCCAATGAATTTCTTGGTAAGATAAAAATACAAAGTTCGTTTACAACCAGTTGGTATTTTTGAGAGATCGAAACCAAAATTCTTACGATGTTTTCGTAGAATTAGAAAAATAAAAGAATGTGACTTTTGTAGAATGACGAGAAAAATTTATCAAACTAATCCTCTTTTAGCTAAAATGGAGTATATTTTAATTTGTTCATATTTTAGAGAGTTTTCGAATTGTTAACTCAAAGCAATCACAAAATCCCGATCGGCAACCAAATAGACGTAGACGATAATCTCTTCATACTAAAACCAATAAATTACAAATAAGTGGTATCGAAACAATGAAATACGCTTTTAAGATACTATGCATACCAAGATAATTATACGGACAAATATTTATTCCTCAACTTAATAAATATGAACAAATTAATGCCTCTTTTTCTTTTTCTTTTTACATTTCTAATTTTCTTTATAGAGAAAAACATATTTTATTCATAGTTAGTTTGATTTATTATTAAATAAAGAAAAATGATAAAAATCAATCTATTATTTTGCTCCAAGTGTTTTTCGATAAGGCTTCCCTGCATATGGCTGAATTTATAATATGATAGATCTAGGAAAGTCTTCATACGGATTCGGACTATTGGTTGAATCATATTTTGCATCTCGACCCTATCAGCGCTCATTATTTTCACAATAAACTATTTTAATGCGTTTTAATAATGACTTCGAATATTCGGTATAGGTTTCTTTTCTTCGAATTTAAGGCAATGTGATCAAATAAAAAAGTGAAACAATGGATTATCACTGGAAGCGTAGCAACTACCTGATATTTCATCCAGATTTGACGTACTAAATTAGATCGAGTTCAATCCATTAGAAATTCTAATGTCAACTATGGCCTATTTGCAGATTCGGGCGTGGATGACATAAACGAGTCTTCTTCGAGCTCGCAACCACACCCAACACTCCGTTTTAATTTCGTGCAACGGAATAAATAATGGTAGCCTGTAGTTTCTTAGGTTACTGCAACATATATGACCGAGTGATTTTCATTCTTCCATTTATCTCGTCAAGTTGTATTTGGAGCTTAAGATTGATGTTTGTTTTAGAACATTTTTCTGGGCGAATCCGTCTTAAACAACTCGAATCTAAATCCAAGATACCCTGCATAAAAACAAAATGGTTGAAAAAGGTCTTAACATTCATCTTGTGACTGTCAGCGAGCAAACATTTGACTTTCTAAATACGAAACATACATAAATTAATACTATTCTTACATTGATGACGGAACAAAATTTATATCTTATCTCTACGCGTGCAAACGAATACAGAAAAAGAACAACGCGCTATCAGCACACATGTTTAAGCGAGTATTATTTATTTTGAACTTATGTTCGATTACTTTGTCTTGGTATTCGTGTCCGTTTAATGATGGATCATTCAATAAAACAATCGTAGACAAGGTTATAATTCAAGCTGAATGCATGTATTTGACTAGTCCACTTGAATGGGATGAATCTAATCCAAATACGTTCGACGGTTTGTACTATAATTCAACAAAATCGATTCCACTCACTGATCTGCACATGAAACGTTTGTTTTTACTAAATTTACCGCCACGAAATACTTCAACAGTGAAACATATAATCAATTATTGGCTTCTCGATGGCGCTGGTGGTTCTCAATTTTTAATGGAATCATTTGGAATATCTATGTTGAAACAAATTATTTTGAATTATTACCATGAGAAATATCATCAGACACATCCAATTATGTATTTATTTCAGTACAGAGGAGCGGGATTAAGTAAACCATCGATTCACTGCCATACGGCGACAACTTGGATTGATTGTGCACAAGAACTAATTCAAACCACAAGGCCAACATCAGTGAATGAGTCATTGAGAATAATTCATGCAATGTCAAATCAAAATATTGCCCAAGATTTACAATACCAAATTCAATATTCAGCTAATCAATCACAAACGATATGTCCAACATCAACTTATATATATGGGCTAAGTCAAGGTATAAGAGAATAGATAGAAAATTATTTTCGTTTGCAATAGAAGTAAATGAATCACTTAAATCCCATCGGGATGCCATTAAAACTTTGCTAATCTTACTCAACTTTCTTAAAATATTATAATTATTTAGTGACATAGCCAGAAACTCGTTACAAGAGAGCAAAATGTCGTTTCACTCGGGACTCACGCCAGCTCACATTGACTGGGCGGACGATATACTCGCCAGTGCGGATAATTTTCTTTTTTTTTCCATTATAGGTACAGGTATCATTCAATATTATTTATCAGTTCAATCGATCAATGCTCAATTACAGCAAATCAACGGAATCATTCTCGATGGGATTTTGTCAATAAAAAAGGGCGATATGTTTGAAAATCAAATAAAATCGGTAAGCAATCGATTTTATATGTATCTATCAAAATGTCAAAATAATATTCAATGTTTGAAAGCCTTCAATCTTGTTACTGGTACCAATCAAGATATTATAGGTGTAACATTAACATTGCAAATGCTCTTTTTGACAAATATGACTAATCCTCTCTGTACGACTAACTTGGGATTGAATAGTTGGATGTTATTTTCTCTGATTGCCAGTCAAGGCATCGAACTTATTACTACTCGGCCTCTTGCCGCCATTCTCATTGCTCGTGTATATCGTTGTTCTACGGAAGATCAACGAGTTTTATCTCATGCATTGCCAATTTTGATTGCAATGGCACAACAATCCTTTTTTCCACAGTTGATCGATCCACCCTATAGGTATCCAGCTGATGGCATGGCTATAAGTATTGTAACAGTGTGGAGTGATTTTGTTGGCTTCACTTTGGAGGAAAGTGTCAAAACAAATCCAAATTTTTACAATGATTTTTGCATTAATGTCAATGTTACCAATGAATTTTCGTTTGCACCACTTGGTCCAATACCAATTTGTCGTGAAACACAGATATCAAAATATAACTATTCTGTACCATCCGTATTTCGAGATATTTTGTATTCAAAAAATCCACGCTATTGGGGTAATTTTCAAATCAATCCAGACATATTTCGTTCACGCAAGGGTGGTGTATTGATGTTGAATGGCGATTTAGATTACAATACACCGATGTATAGTGCACAACAAACTCAACTATTATTTCAATCAGAACATATTGAAACAAAATTGATAGAAATGAAAGATCTAACACATGTTACTAGTTTTCAATCGTACCCAAAAAATGCTGTAGTTGAATCGACAACATGCACAGATCAGATTATAGTTCAATTTTTGTATCAACAAGAATTGAATTTAGATTTGGAAACAATCGATTATAATTGTAGTCTGAAAGAAAATCTGTTTGGAATCGATTGGTTTTATTCTAATCCGGTTGTTAATGAAACATTATATCGCTTGTTTGGCAATTCAACAACAAATTATTGGGGAATAAATATAACATCGCAGGAAACAGTAAAACCGATTCAAAATAAATCGAGTAGATTGTCATTTGATGGATCATTCTTTCTTCTGTTAAGCATAACATTTCGGTGTTTTTATTTGAACGTCACTGAGTAAAATAAAATGCTGTCTTAAACTATGCTGCGATACTTAATATGAATCTAACTTTTGACAGCGTTCATGATGCGAAACAGTGATACTCTTAACACTCGTGGTCACAAAACATACATTTTATAGGATATTTTCGATTAAGTTGTGATTATGTTTGCTTTATCAGTGCGTATCATAAGATATTGACATGAAGTTATTTTATATGGACGTGCGTGTGTGTGGTGTAGGTAACGATTATTATTAGTTTTGAAACAGAACTTTTCTAAAAACGTTATTACCGTGCTGTCATCGAATTTGAATCAATACAGTAAATGTTAATCACATATTCCCCTGCAAGTATTGAAAGAAAATCTATATATCTATCTCAATCTTGTTCATCAAAAACAAAACGAAAATCGGAATTATGTTAATGTCAATCATAGGAAATAAATCAATGATTTGAATAATATTAAAGTTGCTGGTGAAGACCAGGATAACGATTCAAAACAATTTTTTTCTACCGGCTCAGGAATTTCGCTCACAGAAGTGAAATTGACGATAGAAAATACAACGAATCAAGAAATAGATGTTATCGTTTTATATTTTATTTAAATTTGTTAAAAAAATTATCAAAGTAAAAACTAACGGTGCGAGTATGAATGGCATCCTCGTGAATACCGACAATTCAAAATCATCATTATATAGATTCAATATTTACCCACTTGAGACCTAAGCACGACATAGATCATGTTATCATAGGTCGTTTTCGCTTGATTTTGATGATAACTCGACGTCGAGTGGAGGGCAGAGCGCTGATTTGAAAGCTAATACCTTGAAATTTTAATTTCGGCATGCAGTGATTGAACAATTTAACAGCTTGCTCTATTAATGTATCCGATGGTCGATATGTACCGGAATTATTATTCAATTGAAAATTATTAAATTCATCACGCCAAAATTCTCCGGCGAATCTAACATCAGTTGATCGATTTGATAGTGTTATATGTTTACAAAGAAGATGATATGTTACGTGGCGAATACGAGGAATTCGCGAAAATATTAAGCAATTATCAGAAACTAGAAAATTGTAGCGTAGTTTTGGATTATTTTTTGAGAATAGATCTTCTACAAGGTCGCCAAGTGACGTTGAATAAGATAATGGTTCAGTATAACCACTTACTTGCGATCGAGATGCATAAATAATTGGTTTTGAATAAAAAAAATAACATTTAGCCAAATTTTTTAATGTGTGCGAAGCAAAAGCACGAAGTTTATTTGGAAGATATTTATCAATAATATCCGATGGAATGATTAATGTGTAGATAGAATAACTATCAAAAATACTCTCTGTCAATTGACCAAAATGAGAAGGTAACGATTTGTATCCGGCTATTTCCATATTCTTCTCAAGCGTTATTTCATCAATAATATTTATTAATATTTTAATCACATTTATTTAACTTAACGCCATTTTACAACAAGTCAAAACGGAAAAAAGCATTGCGGTTTTGCATCGCTGCATACATGAATCATTTTTAATGCACATCAAGTGAACGAATAAAGATAACAAACTTGCAGTGCATATTTGTTGATATTATGTTCATTGAGAAGGAAGATAAAAAAACACAAGGCTTGAGCATTGAGCATTGACTATCGTTTTAAAAGGGTGTAGTTGTCGGTGCCATTGGGGAAAATTTGTTTTTCCTATTCAAGCTGAAAATGCTGTTTTTCTTTCTGTCAGAAAAAGGTTATTTGCTTTTCATAATAATCACCTCTCACTCCTATATTGGCCACTTCACACCGCCACTGCGCACATGTATGTAAATATCAGTATATATTTTCTCATCGCAACAACACGAAGCGCAAAGGTAAGAACGAAATGCATGTACTTACACGCTCATAAAAACAAAAACAAACTTTATGATGAAAATGTCAAGGTCTATTGATTCGTGTAAACATATATGCAAACTGAAAATAACGAGTAATTACTTTAACAATGAATGAAGAGGAAGATTGGCTGGTCGCGCACAAAAAATACTCGCAAATTCTAGTATTACTCAGCACTTATATATGTATATGATTACTAGCATTCGTAGACTAGCAATACAATAATAACATAAAAGAGATAGGACATACGAAAATAAGACATTTTAATTAATAGAAAGTTCCGATTTTGAATGCTTCGTATATGAAACCAATAGTCTCGATTGAAGCTGCACTTGTATGTAAAAGTAAAATTATCCTACCGCAAGCCATGTCAAATAGAATGATCTCAACAATGCTACATTATAATACTAGACGTGCCAGACATATCTTTGTACAGTTAATATTTTTATTTCGATATATTATATAAGCAGTATTTTATCAATAAAGATATTACTCTAAATAAACTGATGGCATGCTTTAATATTTGTGACAAACGATTGAAACATAAAAAACACGATAAGAATAACCAGAGGATATCCAATGACTACATATTTTGTATAAACATTTCTCAATTCATAGTTTCTCAATTAAACAATCCTTAAATCTAAATCTCATTTGTCCAAACCAGTACTCATTCAGTGAAGGTGAGTCTATTTATGGTGTGTGGAGATGCAAGCGTGTCGAATTTGTCATAAAATTGAAATTGTTCTCCAACTACCATGTCAACCTTTCATTTACCGTGACATTCCTGGGCATTCATCTGGATATGCGTACTGTACACCCTATATATCATAAACCTCAATGAAAGTCTCACACATGTTATTCTACGATTGATGGAAATTATATTTCGTTGTGGAACAAACTGTAAGAGAATGAAAAATCGAGCTTAGCCCTGTTTGCGTTTTACTGACCTTTTGTATATTCAAAATGTACCCGGTGCAATACATCTAATCAGTAGTCAGTATTATTGAATTTACTATTGTCACATTTACTACAGTAACGCATCTTTTATATCAGCGTCGTACCATAGGAGCGAATAGTGGAAGCCACATAATCCCGATCCATAATCGTATTATGCATACAATGGATCTACCTTTATTGCATTATTTTAACTTCACTGTTACCAAAAAATTACAGCGAATCCTTTTACGTTTATACTTGTATATAACTCATCAAAGAAACAAAAACAATATTTCTTCTTTTCCAAAACTAACAGTAAAGGTGCTTCTTTATTTACCACTTTATAAGAATTACAAAACAAGACAATAACGCTTTTATTCTTTTTCTAACATAACACTGAACTTTCTTTTTCGTTTATCATATCGCAATGAACCACCAATGAATAAAAACTAATCTTCTAGTCTTTCCCGAAACATAACGTTCAACGTCTACTTCATTTACTATTTTTATATAAATCGTACATGCATACATAAAAAAACTTCTACTCTTTTCCTAGAGTCATAGTAAAACTTCTTCTTCTTCATTTATCATTTTTCTATAAATCATAAAAGACTAAAAACAAATCTTTTAGCCTTTTACGAAACTGCCAGTAAAATGTCTGCTTTATTTATCATTTTTTATCAATCAAAAATGGATGAAACCGAGGCTTTTAGTCTTCTTCTAAACTTACCGGGAAGTATCAGCTTCATTTCTAACGTTTGTATGAACTATAAATAAAAACCGTAACGCTTTCAATATTTTTCTAATAATGCACAGAAATTTCTACTTCATTTATCACTTTTGCATGAATTACAAAACGACAAAATAAATCTTTCGTGATTTCCCTAATGTTACAGTAAACTTTCTTCTTAATTTATCATTTTAGTATGAATTAAAATTGAACTAATAAAAATCTTTTAATCGTTTTCTCAACACACTGTAACCTGGGTGCTACATTCATCGCTTCTATATAGAATATTAACGAAGTAATGGGAATCTTTCATTGTTTGACAAAAATCTAAGTAAATTGTGTCCTTTCTTTATAGCTTTTACATCAGTTGCAAACCCGTGAAAACCAAATTTTTCGTCTTTTTCTAAAGTCAGTCCAGGTCGAGAATTACGATTAAGCGAAATGGGCGTAAACGATCGTTTACTATGACATACCCTATGCTATAAGCCGCATTCACGATCACATGCGCCCGTATTACAGCTAGGGATGTAACAATACCATTTGGATTTGGAGACACCTAAAGATAGCCAATTTTCATGATGAAGATTGGCCATCTTTAGGTGTCTCCAAATGGTATTATTACATCCCTAATTACAGCCGTGTATAACCGTGTCGCATACGGTCTATTAAACTGATTGTTTGCATATGAAATACAGATGGAACAGGGCCGTATAACAAAACGGAAGCGGTTCATCACTGTGACATTTACCGTCGTGTACATATCGTAACCGATAGTTAATGATGGCAGTTCACGAAAAAACAAGAGCAAACTTCAGCAACATTTCAGTGAATCATGATAACTAGCAATATACATATTTTTGTCTGCTTAACAAAACAATTATTACAAGTTAAAGCATCAAGAAATCAGCACCGCATTGAAAAATCGTCTACAAAACCCGTTTCGCGGAAATCATCTCAAACAGTCATTAACACCCATAATTCATGCAAGGAATCAAGAAATATCAATATCATGATTTCTTCTATTCAATATAACAGGCATCGAGCGAAATATAAAAAATAATAAAAGCGTCATAGAAATCATGCAAAAATTACTTTTCGAAGAAACCTTCTCAGACCATTCTTCCTGCTCGCAATCCATCCAAGTCATCACAAAATACTTACATCTACCTTTCTGCTAGCCCGTGTAGCAGAGATTGAGAGAAATATGAAAAAGGAAGAAAAAAATCAAAGAAATCAACCAAAACTCAACTTCTGTTGAGATCATCGAATTGTTAATTCATTCCTACAAACGGTAGTTAGCATGAAGAAAGGACGTTGGTTTGGATGTGGATATTCGAGTGATTCGTGCGTGGCCTCACACCCAGATCCAGATCCACACACAAACTCTCACGCTCATACAATAGTAATAGAACACCACTTTAATAAGGACGTGTCTAACAGGTGGGGAGACACAAGCTCGCTCTCTCTACAACTCAACATACAAATTTTTGTATGTGAATTACAAAGATGCATCCAAATGCAAGCTGTTTTCGTTTCCAATCGGCCACAGCGTCTTTTATAACGATTACGGAAAATGAAGATGGGATTCTAATTTTCTAGTTACTAATTCTTCTTACTCCACACTTTCCACACCATTAGTCCTTGTTAATAAGGAGGAAACTATTCACATTAGATTCAAAGAAATCATTGTATTTGGATGAAGTTCTTATTTTTTCCGCGATCAACTTAACTTTTTTTCAAAATCAAGGGAGTAGTTCGCTGTACATTCAATATTCATACTGTTCATGAGGACAATATCATTCTTCATTTCGGCATGCCCTCAGTGAGTAGCCGTAACGATTCTTGAGTTTATTATCGCAAAGAACGCGTCTCTTTTCTCTCGTTCACTCTTTATATAGCTATCGTGGAACGAGAGCGAGAGAGAAAATATCTTATACAGAGAAAGGAAAAAGAACAATCATTGAGTATAAACAAGAACAGTAAAAATATAAGATAAACTCATTGGTGACATATGCTCATACAGCGCATAAGATTATATTGAGCATGATGAGCGATACACAACCGATACAGTAATTAGCACTAGATCAATATATAAGAACAAAGAGTAACATATTAGGTAACAGCCAGCGGCGTAACCAGAATTTTAAGACCAATGGGCAAACTTCTCTTGTGTCGAAAAAAATGATGGG
>OENM01000717.1:4265-35414 GCA_900239745.1 Rotaria magnacalcarata
CTATGAAATAAAGTGCATATATTTTGTGGAAGAATTTTCTTAGGTCGCTTTCTAGTGCAAGATTTTGGATACGGAAATATTAGAAGAAGTCGTTCAACCATAGGTACTCACTTTACACACGCTGAAAAACTATAGTTTAATGCGTCGTTCTGATCTCAATTGGTTCGATATGAGCATAGCTACTATACTTCAAATATGAATCAATGAATGAAAATCGATATATTCTCTGGTCTCTGTTATGGAGCGTAGGTAACGATTCAAATAGTATCTTCACTCTTATTGAGAATACATCCTATTCCGGAACCAGTTTCGCTGACGGAACTCATTCCATCTAATTACGGCGATTCCACTTATCACTTCGAACACAATTCCGGAATTCAGTGCACCCGCGCTGACACCCACACTTATAGAAACACCCACATTGACACTCATACCCTGCAATTTCTTTACGGAATTCCGAGAATTAGGTTGAACAGGAATTGTGCGGAATTGAACAGAATTACATGGAATTCCTAGGAATTCCGTCTAATTCCCAACGATTCCGCTTTCACCTAATTCCGGAATTCCGGACCGGAATCGGATCATCACTAGATGGGTAAAAGAAGACAGAATAGTGATACAAGTTGTAAATCCGGAATTGACGGAATAGGATGACTGCTCCTCTTCTTACGGTGACTGTAGATGGATGAGGATTCAATTAATAGATAGACCCATGTTCAAACTCGCCCAGATACACGACTGCTAAAAACTTCACTTTTTATATGATGAATTGTAATTATTTAGTACATCAATGCAACGTATAACAGCAAAAGAGTACAGCAGCTAGGTAAGTTTGAATGTCAGATCCCACTGTGGAAACTGTCTCTCATATACTTCTTTCACTATGAGAGCGGCGTGAATTCATAAAAGAGATGCATGCAAGAGCATGCAGTGCGAATGAATTGCTAATTTGCAAGTTTCAATCTATCTTTAGTTACAGATGGATCGACGACTGAAGCTGAAAAACTTCGGTAAGTAAATACTCAGTTCAATCAGTTAGATTTTCGTTCACTTTTTAATATAGCATAAAAGACTTCGGAAAGATAGTGTTCGCCGTAAATGGCCGCGAGTCACAAGTAAAATAAGAAGCAAAATCAGGATACATTTCAATATAGATTTTATAGTATGTACGAATACCATTCATTCTATCAGAATCACATAAAAGAATGGTATTCAAATTGTCATCGTCACAAAAATTGACAAATGATCGGTATCCAGTTGTGTACCGAAATAATGTAAGATTTGCTAGACCTCCACCTAGCAACTCTTCCAGAAGCCCTTCCGCAGAGAAATTAATTGTCGAATTTATGGAAAAGGCCTGGGAACTACCAAAACCCAATTTAGTTATCTCAGTGACTGGAAGAATGGAGCGTTTCAAATGGCCAAGCTTGCGTGCGCGATATGACTTTCAACGTGGACTTATTGCTGCGGCTAATGCCACAAGTAAGGTTCTTTATTATAACGGGTGTCCCAGAATAAATGGGCCTCTCAGTATTTTACCAATATCTCCGTCAATTTTCGTTGCTAATACTTGATTTTTTATCAAAAGATTCCTCATTCAATTCTCTACAAAACTGTATAAAACATGTAAGTGTTAAAAGTAACATTAACAAATTCTGGACTGAAGACTGCAAGGTATCAAAATGACTTATTTTGTAAGAGCGTTTTTTCAAAGAATTAATTATCTTTTCTCTTTGATTGGACAGCCGTCTAGTTGCGCTCGTCTCTGTGTTTTAATATTTTCAAGTGTGTTCTTACTCGTGATCTTTCGTAAAGATCATTTGAACCTTATAGCAATGCGCAAATGGCAGCATTTCTTACAGAATGGCATGAAACCGCCGAAACACGTGTTCTCACTCCATATTTTTATACAAAGCATACAATGTATACCAAACCATTGAGTAGGTCTGGTAGAGAAATCATTTGCCTTCAAAACAGCAATACTATTTTATCGTACGAAGTTAGTTTATGACATACGCGCAGGAGTTTTATGAAGTGACACCAAAATCCTGTCGAAAAATACGAAATATGTGCAAAAGAAAAGGCCTGACTACACGGGAGCTAAAGCGTCGAAAGGAATTTTTAGTTCTCATCAAGAAAGAGCCGTTCAAGAGTTACAAACTGGCTCGTTCGGTTTGTTTCTATCTGGCACGTGCCACAGCTAAGACAATGAAAACTGACAAAATAAATTTACAAAAACCGTAATTCTGGTGTCTTACAGCCTTTAGCCCAGAATTTTTCACGGTTACTTTTTACAGTAAAACGTTTTATACAGTTTTGCGCAGAATTGAATGAGGAATCTTTTGGTAAAAACGTTCAAGTCCGAACAATGGAAATTGACGGAGATATTGATAAAATACTGGGAGGCCCATTTATTCTGGGACACCCGTTATCATAGTGCATATTAAGAAAAGAAAGATATCTACATCAATCTTCTTTATTGAAATGAAGAATTCAGACGACTTTTTTTAAACTAGACGCGTGGATTATCACAGGAGGCATTCATGAAGGAATCACCAAAGAGGTGGGCGATGCAATCGATAGATATCGCTGCAAGAAGAGCAAAATTAAATCTAAAATTCAATGTATCGGGATTACCTGTTGGAACAGCATCGGTGAACTTTTGCTTTCTTTGTCGGATTCAGTTTGTATTTCATATCTGAAATCTTTCTTTAGATTATAAAGATCTTACACAAGAACAAACAGAAATAATTCCATGCGAAAATAAGCACCAGCATATCTTACGACCATGGCGAAGTAACACGTTTGCTGATCGTACTAGACGTCCCTTGGGAAAAGCACTGAATATTGATGAGATTATAATGAAAAGTCCATTGGCATCACAGAATATAACCAATTACAAACAATTGAAAAAGATATATCGCAATCACTCGATCATGCCCAATACAAAAAGTGATAGTCTGTCACTAGCGCCGAATCATACACATTTTGTACTACTTGATAACATAAAGATGAATTCTACAAATAATCAAACCCCATACGGTGGAGTGAACACTACGATTGATTTGCGCGTTGAAATCGAATACCAGATCAAAGAAAGTGAGATATCATTTGATCAGATTTGCCTTGTACAATCATGTTTTTCATGTTTTTCAAGCATTTAAAGTACCAATGATACACATATTGGCCGACGACGATGCTTTAGCAGCTGCAACAATATGCACTGCTCTAGAACATGATCTACCTGTCATTTTGATCGAGGTAACGGATCTTTATATGCCGATGCTTCCGATATAATGCTATTATAGGGTACTGGTCGAGCTGTGAATAAGTTTGCTGAGTGGTACAGATCTCTCTACGGCGATAAATTGATGAATCCTCAAGTATATCGCTCAGACGATATTTATGAAGAAGCGCAAAACAGCAATTTTGAAACATTGTAAACATTCATTGTTATATTTCATAGTTATAGTGTTTATATTCACTAGCAAACAAAAAGTGCAAAATGAAAATCAACCTGACGTCATTAATACTCTCGAAAAGGAAAAGTTTCTTGAAGCACTGATGTCCAAGAAAGGGTATAAACTCATTTGGATAATTCAATTTATAAACGATCAAGGTCGAACCAAACTAGACGAAGTCATCTTCTATGCTTTGTTCAATGGTATTGAAGAAGCATCTTTTTTTAAATTTAATCCATGTTATTAACTTTTAGCGACAAGCATGATTCGATCGGGGGAAGTAAGGGAAGTTCAAGAATTTAAGTTAGCCATGGCTTGGAATAAATTTGATCATATTCAACCAAATTTATTTATTGACCGAAACAAATTCAAATGGACGGTACGCGTGTAGTTGAAGAGATCTTTTTCTAAAGTGTCATTACTCATCTAGAATGAACAACTTGATGAAGAACTAGCATGCGCCATATCAACGAATAAGGTTCGTTTTACCGACTTGTTGGTGAAACAAGGAGCTTCATTCAACCGACTTCGAACTAAAATGCAGTTCGAGAAACTCTACAATGATGTAGATTCTGTGAGCAAAATTTTCAGCAACATGCCTGAAATTTTGATTTTCTTTTTAGAAAGACTTTTTGCCCCTTCTCAAAGATTATTTACGAAATGATGTAGACAATGAATCAGATTTGCCCAAGCTTCGTCAATTTAATTCTGCCTATGAATTGAATCCACAGCAGAACGAACACTCTGTAAGTTTAATCATTCGTTTAAAAAGAAATCATCATCAGATGTCTTTTGTTTTCGAAATAAACTAGGAGAGTTTTAGATGTAAGTAGTAATTTTCAATATATGGTGACTGACTGCATGACAAACTAGAAACTATAGGTTATGTTGAAGGCCAAAACAATTTGAATCATTGTGATGAAACACCGCATAAAACTTCTGCTACAGCATTTAACTGCGTGTTCAATGATACCGATATGATTCAAGAAAATGGTCTAATTGACTCTATATCGATTCAGTACAATGAATACTTGCCAGAAGATTCTCCTCTTGTACCCATTTGTTGGCTCGTTTCCAGTACAAACAAACCCGGCGTAGTCGTTTTGGTTCGCAAAACTCAGCCTCTTCTGCAGGTGAAGAAAACAAATAGCTTTGTCGACTACGCTTTTCCAAGCACCGAAAAATTATACGTAACCACTGGGCAGTATCTTGCTTTTATTTTTCTCGATAAAAAGTATTTTCCAGTTAAAGTGACTGGTAAAAATCAATATTGTGGACAGTTGACATGGTACAGCAACAATGGTGAAGAAATAGAAATCGTAGAGAAAAAAGATCAAGGCGTTGGTATCAATTTTGTAGTGAACCCATTACCTGGTAAAGCATCATTATTTTTGTCCTCATCTGATAAATGCTATTCTTTACTAAAGACTTCGTCCATGACTTCTTTCTTTGGTCACTGTTTGCTGATCATCACAAGATGGCTACTTATCTATGTTCGCGATCGACTGTAAGACACTAAGATATTGAAAATTCTCTAAGACATATAAATAATTTTAGAATTCCATCGCATCAGCACTTTTTGCTAGCAAAATTTATCATCAAGCTGCTGAAATCACTCTAGAGCATGAAAAAAGGCTGCAGTATAGACAGAGAGAAAGGTGAGCTCGTTTATTCATTTTGAGTTTATCGATATAAGACTATTCTCTGCAGAGAATTTGCTGAGCATGCATCAAACATAATCGATAAGTGTTTCACAGAAGGTGAGCAATTCGCTCTGGATATGCTCCATATGGAATCAGCGTCACACCAAAATTATAGTGCATGGAAATTGGCTAAAGTGATCGACAGTCGTGTTTTTCTTGCAACAAGAACCGTACAACGAAATCTTGATTACAAATGGTACGGTCGTATTCGCACATATCTGCACAACGATTTGTCGTTGTGCTGGTTGGTCAGTATAAATTTCCTTTCAATTTTTTACTCGTAAGAGATCGATTGGATAGATTAAATATTCACTCCATTTGTGATTCTATGATAGAAATAAATCTTGTCAAGATTGTTGTCTTGCAGGTCATTAATTAAGAGAATAAATACTTCTAAACTCGAGAAAAGATTTTAAAGCGATGTTATAGCAATGATTTTCAAGACGTTAATCTTATCGCAATAAAGGAGAAAAATTGGTTGAATGATCTCTGAAGCACTCGAACAACTCGTGTCTGTCGAACATTATTCCTACCGTTTTCATGCACGTTAAAATAGTAGATTGGATTATTGGTACTAGACATAACTACTGCCTTTCATTCGTTGATTGGGCTAATATATTACTCTAGAGTAGAAGTTATTGAGCGTAGATGAAGCTAGAAACAATACATGTTTACGACTCTCTGATCAATAGTTTTAGCAGATTTGGCTGGATCTTCTTACAGGGTATGCAAAAATTTTTGAACAAGTGTCAGTTTGTGTTTCATCAATTAAAATGTATATCGAACAAATCGAAAATAACCGTTCACAACATGCGTCGAAAGTGAACTCTGACTGCATGTTTGAGAAAAATCTATTGTACTATTTTTTGATATTAAAAATGTCATATTCAAATCTAAAAACTTTTATCAATCCATTATTGATTTCACATTCTGTTTTAAACTTATTTCTTACATTAGATAATTTTTTTCCAATCTTTTATTCATATCATCTGAAGTACGACGGACCATCGTTTACTACCAGACTTCTACAGAATTAGACAAGTCATCGAACATTATAACAAGACCACAATACTATAGAAATAATTGATGGATTTAAAAATTGCTGAATGGTCAACTCCTACTGTCACTGCTACTTTTGTGTAGTTTAATGGTCTACTCGTTACTCTGAAGTACTGCACGAAAGAACTTCATTAAACACAAAGTTCTAATGTACTATCGAGTTTCTGGATTCGTGTTTTAGTCGATGAAAAATGGATTAAAATCCGTGTAGCAACTTTTGGATCACCCGTTATTTCTGATCAGCGAACTACAGACAAAATATTGAGCAGTTTATGCTGAAAAATTTGTATATTGTGTTATAGCTAAGTGATAAGAAAGCTTTAAAACTCTAGTAATAACCCTACGAGATTTTCTTGATAAATCGACCCTCCAGACCGTCCAATGCGCTCACATATTCTTATAGTTAAGAAGCTTACGATCCCAAAAGGAAGCGTTCAACTTTTGGTCAACTTCTCTTTTTAGTATTGATCAATGACAAAACGGTTTCGTTAAGAGTAATGTTTTTATTGGATTTTCATAGAGTTCTTCGTGTAGATCGAAAAACCAAAAATGCAGCCAGAATCTTTGACTATAAGATGATGTATTACCATTCCTTTCGTTAACTTTCAACTGAATAATGTTTATTGATATGTAAAACATAAGCAGGATTGGCAGTTAGCAAAAGAGTAACATCGGTTGTTGGATAGCTTGAGTTGGTTTCTAGGTTTCGGTATGCTCTCTTATCAAGTCCACCTTTATCTCTCAAAAAACAACTGGTTAGTAATTTTCTTTGACAGTAAAAAGCTGTTAGAGATAGAATCCGCTTTTTTTCATCGGCTCATCATTAAGATGCAAGCACACTCAGAGAAGAGCAGACATTCAGCTCAATCATCAGATTCTGATTATTCTCTCCATGATGACATCAGCCAGTGTATAGAGCATTCAACGAATCTCTACGAAGCTGTGTATAACTGAACATAAATTCAAAGAATAATGTTGGTGCTTTGAAGGCAAAATAGTAAAAGCAGAAAAAATGAAAAATAGGCAAACTCTAATTATATTGCATATCTCAATCGATAAGAGAAACATTAAATTCCGATCCAAATATGTTAGCAAGAGGAAATGAGCTATAGTGCTTCAGGTATCAAATGGTTGATTGCATCTAACTAAAATAATATATAGTTTTTTAAAGGTTTTTCTTAAAAAAATTGTGTCTAAGAAATCATTAGGCTCATTAGATCAGAGTGTCAACTTTTCAGATAAGTACAAAATATGATTGTTTCGGATTACAATGGAAAACTCTAAGTTTTGCTTTAACTCTCACGACAAGTGGATCTTATTTTTTTTATTACAATACTCATAAGAGAAATATCATAGACCCCCCTTGAATTTTATCCGTTAATAATGCCAGGACGTGCTTCTAGCGTTTTATTTTTATAAAAATTTGCTCATCTTTGTGATTTTGATGAAATAATCAGGCGAAACTGTTGCAAAGTAGTTGAATGTATTTACCATTGTTGTTCTCTGTTTACAGCGATTTATTGTATGCATAATTCCACTGTTGATACTTTTACCACCAGTTTACAACTTGCTCGTTGCCGAAGAAGAAGAACCACCGATGTATACTAATAGGGATATTGATACTTGATAAACACATGTCTCTGCATTGTAGTCAGTCGAGTTCCAAGAAAGAAAATACCAAAACAATTTGTGACATTTTTCGACAACTCAAACAGTTCTATACAAGGCCAATTATTCGTTTCTATTACAATATTGTAAACAACTAATTTCATTTTTTGTACTATTTAATGGACTAAATCATTTTAGGTATTCTACGTTGGGTTTTTAATGCTTTTCAGTTTTGTTCTACTTGTTGACTACTTTCCACTAAATAACAATGGTGGCATTAGAAATACCTACAAAAATCTGTTGATACCAGTTACAGAAATCCTCGTTCATATTTTGACCTGGAGCTTGATTATCGAAGAAGGGATTGAAGTAAATAAATATTTCTGGTCAATCATCTTTAATATTTGGTTGGTTTTTTTTTGTATCTAGTTCTATTGGCACTGGAAAGAAGAGAGAAAATATCGTAATCACCACATCGTTCAAAGTTATTTCATGAAAGACAAATGGAACATTTTGGACATGCTCGCCATTGTCTTTTATCTCATCGGCTTTATTACTCGATTCATTGTCAATGAACCTGTATTTGTTGCTTCGAAGTAAGATTCATTCAAATTCTCATTAGGAAACCTCCAAAGATGTTTGACTGCATTCGTCATAAGTTGTTGGCATTGATGAGACTAGCGAAAATCTCAAATAGTTCATCTTCATGGTCAATTGATATAGGGTTAATAACATGTCTCTTGAGTTTCAACTCTTGCATAATTATCGACAGCAATGTTAAATAATAGATTTTCAATCTACATTTTAAATTAAAAATTCATTATCTTCATTGATAGCTCTGCAATGATTGAAAATTAAGTAGTGCGCCAATAACTTTTGACCAACAGGCCATGAGAGCGAGTTCTTTTTTAAGATTTTTCTAGTCCCGCCAATGCCTGTCTAATGATGAACAAGGTATGAACTGACACGTCGTCAGGCATTTAGGAACACTTCCTTATATTACACTACATCAACCTTAGTATGCTTCATAATTTTTGTTAGAATATTCATGTCTTTCACTTTATTCCTATGGTATATTCGGCTACTTCATATATTTGTTGCATTTGAATTATTCGGTCCAAAATTGCTGATGATTTTCAATACTGTAAGTTCAACATTTTGTCGAAAGTACTCATAATATAGTAGTTTGTTTTTACACATACAGATGATCGATCTACTATTCTTCATTTGCTTCGTCGTAATTTTTTTTGTCAGCTACGCGACGACTACATATGCATTAATCAGTACTGCAAAACAAGTAACCTGGAAGAAAACTACGGATGGTTCGCTAAGTCACGAATATAGTTTGATGAATAATGGTACCGGTTTGTGGAATTGGAATGTTCTGGGAGGCGTAATCCATTGGGGCGTATGGAAAGTTTATGGAGAAGTTCAGTTGAATGACGAGGACAATCCTTTCTTCAAACCGGGAGAAAGTGAGCATAGTCATTCATATGGAAGATTTCAATATAGAGATTTTCTTCTGTAGTTTCAAATGATGCCTATGGAATCATAACCTTTATTATCACAATCGTGTTCGTTTGTGTATCAAATATTTTATTGATGAATGTCTTGATAGCCCTTTTTAAGTATTGGCAACTAGATGAACTTGTAGATCTCTGAATAGTATGATTCACTATTGTTTTCTAGTATAACTATTCAAAATGTCGAACGAGATGTACATGAAACGCTGGGTTATCACCGTTTCCGATTAGTATTGGAATATAGCAAGAAATCACATCTGCCACCACCGTTAAATGTGCTTATCTATATATTCTATCCATTAGTCAGAAGAATTGTAAAAGCACTAAACAAACGAGGTACGCATATTTTCATTCCTCTCTTTGAATTCTCTTGACAACCGACATTCCTTTTCTTTTCTATTGGCATAGAGTATGGTATTCATAATGTCGACGACAACTTGGATATTGATTCGAATCTATTTAACAGAGTGGTTTTTAATTATAAAGACTGTATTCAGACTTCAAATGGGCTTATCAAAAAGGTTACTATTCAGTTCAGTCCGTTACATTCTATTGGTGAATCTCCGGTTGCTGCCTATATCTTATCGCCCGAGAAACAGAATTCAAGCACATTCCGGATTCGTGACAAAACTCGATTTCGGCATGACAATCTAGGTGGTGTTGGAACTCGCCGAATGACTTTCGACACTCCTCTGACATGTTATGAAGGGGATGTTCTTGCACTTGAATTTTCAAGCAAGTCCAGAATTCCTGTTTGTGTAAGGGATCGGAATGAGTACTCGACCAGCAGTGAATACTTTCATGAAGCCGAAAAACAAGGACCAATTAAATTCGATAATTATCCTAGTTTCGGAGCAGCTTTCAGCTTCATTGTCGAAAATAGTACCGAAGGTAGGTCGTGCATCTTAGACTCAAAAAAACAATTTTCTCTTATTAGATGAAGAAAAAACAAATCAAGAAGTGGAAATGACAGGAATAAATGATCAACTTATCAGTTCGTACTCAACTTACACTCCTTCTTGGTTATATTAATACTTTTCCTAGGGTCAAAACAACCTAACAAGTCTCGTTCATTCAGCAGGAAAAAAGCGATGACACATACAGATACTTCTAATTCGAGCAATTCGGGCAATTCGATCCACACCCAATTCGAAAAAAATGACATTATCTTCCGTGCGAGTAGCATTGCCGAGGACTATTGGAGATCAAAAATTGAGGAAATCAAGCGTCAAGAAGCGCAGCTGGCTGATGAAGACACGCATTTAATCGTTTCATCTTCAGTGTCAAACTTCCAAAATTGAACATAATTCCAACAACTTATAATACAGCACTAACGTGTGACCGTGATCACGTGTGACTTAGAGTTTTTTTTTTATAAAACAAACTATTTTATTTTGACACAGTGCTTGCTGGCGCAGCGGTAAATGCTAAACACTCTGCTTTTGAATAGCCTTGAAAATTTTGATTAAGCCAAATGACAGATTTTAACATTTATTTACACTTCAATTCGATTTTCAAAATTGGTTGAATATGTAGCATTATAATTTTATATGTCATTTCTAAAAACAACATTCCACCTTGAATTGTGCACTTGGGTCAATTATAAGACTTATCTTTGATAACGCAATTATATTAGCATTGGGTAAAAGTTTTAGGTAATATTTGGGCGTGAGTGTAAGTTTCGGAGAAGAAAACTGAAATGCAAATTCAAGCTACACCCACACCCACCCACTAGCCCTGAAAGGTACAAAATAGGAGTCGAACACATAATGCGAGGATTTTTAGTCATAATTATCGTTGTTTGTCATAGTTAATGAGCAATCAACTGCCTGCATGATATTTATTAGATAGTAGAATGATAAATATCTCGTTATTATTCTGTAAAACTCACATATATTTTCCAAGGAAATAGTGAGTGTAAGTTTCAGTGCAAAGTTGTGCGGCTCCCCTGTTTCTCACTCCCACATCACAGATATAAAACATAAAAAAGTAACACATAGGTGCACTAATTAGAGTAAATTTTAGTACAAGTTGACCGTATATGTTCACCACTACTTATAACAATAATGAAAATCTAGATTCATTAATTAGATATGATTTTAATTAGAATTCAGTTTCTAACTAGTATTCAAAATCCGTCTTTTTATTATTATAGACGATAGTTACGACTATATGGTTTATTTTTACTATTACAGACGTTAGCAATGAGTGTACGCTACCATTACAGAAGTTAACAACCAGTGTATGCTACTATTACACACATTAGAAACCACTATCTGCAGAGTAGGAAGCAATATTATTCAGGAGGAGGGGTCTGCTATAATTTTAAAATAGAAGATATGACTTATTTTATACCAATTGAAATTTAAGAAGGTGTCTGTTGGACCTGCGTTATTAATTACAAATGTATGACCAATACTTGTATTAATAATAGAATCATTCATATGATTTTTTGTATAAGTTAAATCAACATGACGAGAATTATTGGAGGCAGTATAATTTACATCATCATTATTAAGTAAAAGCTCACTAAAAAAATAAACGCAGAGTAGGACAACTTCATCAATATCAATTGTATCCTCTAGAAAGTTGTTTAGAGCAGGATTTAGATCGCAAGATACGTTCCATATACGGCAGTGAATGATGAAAAAACAACAACTTTATCGAGAGTCACTATTTTTAGTAGTACGATATCCGTATTCAATGTCACTGGATAAATTATGGAGCGTTTTCTGTACTGTGTACCGACTACCCTATACAATATCGAAACAAGAACTGTTTTTGAGTGTTTTTAAAGCTATCACAATAAACGTTTCACACTATGTTTAGTGTTTTTCGATCGGTTCGCATGATATGGGAATATTCAAAAATACCCGATTTGCCATAGGCATCGATAATGGGGATACCTATTTGAACTGAAAGTATTATCATACTTACTTGTTTCAATCCAAATAGCTGTATTCAATCTGAAATATGTATATTTATGTATTGTTTGTACACTTTATTTTCTATCCATGTACTTACGCAAAGTAACATAGAAAGTTAATCACAGAGACGTACATAAGATTTTGAAAAATAAAAGTATATTTAATGGTTCGTCTTTTTGTTTTGCGAAAGCAACTTATACGTTTGTTTACTTGAGTGAACTTAATCATATAAAATTGTGGGTGTGAGTGCTAGGCTTCTCTTTGTCCACCCATACTATAGTCATCCAGGCATTCTATTCATCTCTAATTTTATGTGATGAAAAAAAGTTGAGATATAAAGGACAACAGATATTGCCATTTATTCTACTGCAACTATTTTACCTGGTGTTTTTCTATATGCGACGGTCATATCATCTTATCTTATTCTTCATAGCGATAGTCGAGTAAATATTTTCATTTCTTTCTTTCTTGCTGGTTGCTTGCACCTAGATAAAAAATATATCAAGAGAGTCCCCATGATGGTGTGTTCTCAAAAGAGATAGATTGTGCTTAATATTAAACACCTTGAGGACTTTGCCATTATGTTTCTTTTTCATAGCTTTTTGGATGGATCTTTCGTAGCTATATTAATAGTTGATAGCTATTCGGATAGTTTGATTGCCTTTAGACTTTTTCATAGGTATCTGACTTTTCAAAAGCGATTTGGCAAATTTGTACGTACTTTGTTTTTTCTATGTATTTGTGTGTTTATTTCGTAGCTAGTTTACTTTTTCGTGGCCTTTTCTGTGTTTATAGATATTTGAATAGTTGTTCCAAGATTGATTAACATGACGTGCATGCAAAAATGTAGATGAATACCTGTTCAACGTGGAAAAATATTTTGTCCTTTGTTACAATCTTCTTCTTATTACCTTCTCACAAGAAAAATAATCCCCCTTATTAAAACATTAACACTCACTTAAATAGAACAGATAAGAGAAGAAGAATGGAATGATTGTAAACGTAATAGAATGAAACTGAGAGAAGAAGATAGAACATACTTATGGCAGGACAGATATCTCCTGACATAATGTGCTTTTTTTGTAGCATTGAATAAACACATTAATTATTTTTAAGTAACGAATACAAAATTCATTCGTGATTGCTTATTGTCTTCGACCAAGGGATTGAACGCTTAAAATGATTATAGATAATGAGTCATGCAGATAATTAAAGGAGCAACTGATATCATTCTTTAAAAAAATGTTGATGGGCATTGACAGAGTTCTCACCACGATGGATTTTTTAATGTTGTCCTCTCAACATGTTGAGATTCCATCAGTCGGTGCGCCCGTTACATTTTGTATTCTCACTTGCCACTCACAACATCTTAGTGGAACAAAAATGATAACTTTCATGCTTAAGTCGAAGACGAAAAACATTTAATAATTAACCAGTGAGTTACTATTCTCTCGAAATTATTTCATTTCTACTTAATATTTGCAGTTAAAATAGATAATTTATTTTCATATTGATAGAATTGTTTGTGTTCAATAATAATAAAAAGCCTTTAATATATAATTGCTATATTTATTTCTTAACAAAATAATTTCATTTTAAATAAGAACCTTAATACTTTGATTGGATATAAATTAGATTCTCAATATCTTTTGTTACGTCATACATATCCCAGCTAATTCATGGCTATACATAACGGCATAGTTATGAAAATTTAATTAAATAGCTCAGATTTTTCCAAAGTATCTCGCTTGATAAGCTGCACAGATTTTAGCAAGGGGGAAACGGCGGATTCCCGGGATTCCGGATCCCATGGGAATCCCGGGAATCCCTGAAATCTTGTGGAAATCCCGGGAATCTCGTGGGAATCCCGGGAATCTTGGGAATCCGGAATCCGCCGTTTCCCCCTTGGATTTTAGAGTACCAAGAAACCGACGTACCTACCAAAATTTAGTTTTTTTATTTGATATTCACATCTTAATCAGTAGATCACTAACGTCAATGCTTGAAAAACACCATCAAAAATTCTTTATGCGATGAGGAGTCTTTTAAAACGACTTATCAGTAACAAGTTTTTTCGTATAATATACTTAAATATAGAGCATAGAAAGGTGAACAACATCATTAGACGTGTACGAGATATATTTCAATATGCTAATTACAAACTATATGCCAAATACTGTCAATTCATGCTCAGCTTGAGCTTAACTATATATTTGGCAGCAAAATAGTGAAGGACAATAATACATAGAAAATTAGACATGATAAATAGGGGTGGAAATGGCGATAGAGATGAACATTGAAACGGATCACTAGCAAAGCTGACGAGGGCAACCGATATGTAGAAATTAATTACTGTTCGTATAAGCGAGTTAGTATGCTTGGCATTGTTGCATGAATAAAGATTAACGGAGCACTAGCTAGACTGATGAGAGCTTTCGCAGATATAACATTGATTGTCAAGACAAAGTACCACAAGTCTAAAATATGAAAGTAAACAATTTAATAAGAGAAGGTGGCGAGGTGGATGGTGGCTAGAGTCAGCAAACACAAATTAGTTATAGTAGAATAACGGAAGAATGATAGAATATATTGTAAAACTACATAGCAACAGCAAATAGAAATTAATTAAATAATATGCAAGAAGTAAAGGAGCTCAGCATCGATCATGAACTAATGTTAGTGCTCGTCAATCACTAAATAATATTGAGGAACTACCATTTTGTCATTTGAAAGGATCTGGGTATGTTTTTTTTTACAAATGTTGTGTAATTCTATGCTCTCTAAAAACCTGTAAGAGCATCTTGTAAAAAACTTATTACTTGTAGTGAAAAACGGTTTACCATGGTCAGCACTGAAACAATATCTATCACCTAGAATATGAGCTGAAGATCTGCTATAGAGAGAAGAATTCTTAAGGAAGTTTTAACGTAAGTTGTTTGAAGAAAAGTGGCACAGTTTCAAAAATGTAGAAATTGTTCTGACGGAACTGTTACGTAAAAGGCACACTTTTAAAAACTATTTGTTGGTTTCATATATTACCAAAAGAGCATCCATAATTCATTAACAAATTGTGCTAGAGATTTGAAGTTTTGACTTAAGAAAGATGTTATTGAGCAGGTACTTTAGTGAAGGCTCGCTTCGCTAAATAACCTCTGTGAGAAAAGTCTTGGTAAAAAAATGTTTTTAGTTTTTTATTTCAGTAAATCACTTTTATTTCTTTTCCTTCATAACCAACAAAAGTAGCGGTGATTTTTCGAAATTGTTCACGCATGTTTTCTTGTTTTTTGAAATTCTTCTCTTTAAACTATCAATCGTTTTTGCTTCCTAACCATTGTCATATACCATACCGTCGATAAATGACCACAAAGTTTCTATTGAACGAGCTTGTGGACAGTGTTGAGGATTGCACTTTAAGAGTATGAATTGTACATCATTACCATTTAAATATTGCGTTATATCATGATCATAATGACTTGACGCCAAATCAGGTCAAAATAAAACTTTCTCTTTAGTGTGATAGCTGTTATTGAATAACATTAAACGTACTCTAATACAGTTGTTGAAATACGTTTCCTGAATAATAGCTTGTCTTTATTTTGAAAAGAATGGTTTGGAAATGCCATTTTCAGACACAGTAATCCAAACTACTAATTTAAGTTCAAATTTCTTAGTTCTTTTGAATTTTACATCTGGAGATGTAGCATGTATGTCTGATGAATAAAACCGACGATTTGCAGGCACAGATTCATTGTGCAACAAAAAATACTTTTCATCATCCATCAACAGTTCATAATCACCTTTTAATAATTAACGATATAAACGACGTGTACGTGTTGAAATTTTTTGGATTTGTTTTTCAGTATATTTTGGAACTCGTTGTTCTTTTACGATAGCGTAGACTCAAAGTTTTCGGATAGTTGCCAATTGTTTTAAAACTAACTTTGAATTTAAGAGCTATTTTTCGTAAAGAAATATCAATCTTATGATTTGATAATCGTTTCAGCCGTGTTAATTTGCCCACTTGATAGTTCTTTGGCCGATCACACCTAGATTTATCTCCGATATATCCAGTCTTCATACGTTCTAATAATACTGTATTTCGTTTAGTGGGGAATCTTTTCTTGTAAAAAAATCATTAACAGTAATCTTCTTTTGTTTGTTTGCAACAGTTATATACTGTTGTACAACGCGCTTTTGTAAATGCTCTCGTTGTGAACATGTCATATCTACAAAAGAAAAACATGATTCAACAAATCATTTATCGTTTGAAGGTTTGCTAATGACCTATAAAATGGCGCATACAAAATCTAAGAGAGCTTACTCCGCTGAGAGAAATCTATAAAACAAAATTGTACCAAGACTTTTTACACCGAGGTTCCCTTCCGAGGACTCAGGAATCCTTTCATAAAGTGATCATTTTACAGTCTAAATTGACTAGCAAAAACTAATGGAAAATTTTTCCTTGCATGTTTACGAATGGTCTTGAGAAACTATCGCAAAATATCAACAAAGTTTTATTTTCTATTCAAATTATCCTCGAGTGCTTTGAGAAAATAATCAAAAGGTTTCATCATATTCAAAATCTTCTGTGTAGTATGGATCAGTATTTGATCCAAGTAGGTAATGTTAGCACTAGATTCGCGTATTTCGCGTCAGGATTCGTCTAATGCCCCGTGCTGCTTCTCTACTTGGTTGTGTTGGATGCAGAATTTCGAGCTCTATCCAATGATAGCACTTTCACATGCGGTCGTCATGTGTAAATCAGCGTTTTAGTCAAAATATCACCAGAAAACCATGTTTTAATGGGAATAACCTGTCCGGATTTGGCTAGAGACCTGTGATGGTGTTATATTTGGTTGTGCTGGGTTCAGAATTTCGAGCTCTATTCAATGGTATCAGATTCAGGTGGGGTCATCGAGCATAAACGGCGGTTTGGCCGATATACCGCCAGAAAACCATGTCTTTATGGCAATATCCTATCGGGTGTGGGTGTGGGGTGTGGATGGGTGTGTGGGTTTGGGTATGAATGTCTTCTTGTAAAGCCACACCCACACCAAATATAACACCAGCACAGGTCTCTAGTCAAATCCGGACAGGTTATTCCCATTAAAACATGGTTTTCTGGTGATATTTTGACTACAACGCTGATTTACACTTGACGACAGCATGTGAAAGTGCTATTGTTGGATAGAGCTCGAAATTCTGAATCCAGCACAACCAAATAAAGAAGCAGCACAGGGCATTAGACGAATCCTGGTGTGAAATACGCGAATCCGGTGCCAACATTATCTACATATTTGACCCACCCGCTCTCTTTCATAAAAGTCTTTTGACAATGACAAAAGAAAAAATCTTTTCAATAATCCCCATGCGAGAGGATACAGGGATCTTTCGATTAAGATTTTCTATCAAAAACTCTGGATGGAGCAATAGTGTCATCTTGAGACTTGAGTTGAATTTAAGCTTTAAATTTTAAATATATGTATCTATTGATTGGTTACACGAAAAACTTGCTACTGATTAGTCGCCTAAGAAAGTTCATCACTGCATTGACAATTTTAGTCTATATTTTTCAAATATTTGCGGTAGTAGTTAAAAGTCGAGTCGGGCTTACTTTTCACCAGCTGAATCAAAAAACAAAACTTTGCTCGTTACCTCGGTTATTGACATTATAATCGGTGATTCCATAGGAGCTCTCTTTAATATTAAATGTTGTAGTTTTCGATCAGATTATGTCGTCAAGAAAAGGCCTAGTTATTCTCAACGAAACTGAATTATATTATCAATATGAAAATGAAAAATATCCAATTGAAGTACGATAAGCCAAGAGTGACGATGATTTTGACTCACTTGTTCGCATTAATTGATCAATTTTTCCGCATGATAATGAAATTGATGACTATGCTCGCCTATGGATTCAACACAATTGGAACAGTCCTTATTTTGTAATAGCGTATAATGAAACAAATGTTGTCGGTTATATTCTATGGGTTGTTAAAGGAGGTTATAAACGTTGTATAACGTGTGAATTAGAACAACTAGCTATTGACACTAAATATCATCGACAAGGTTTTGCATCATCGCTAATCAAAATATCTCTAATCAAATTTCAGCATTTACTACAAACGCGGTTGCAATACTCGACATTGAAAATTGGTATCGTTTATCTCACGACTGGCTGTACTAATTATTCAGCACAATTACTGTATAAGAATACATTAGAAGTCGAACAGAAAGGTGACAAAATAGGTCACATCTATGGTACCAATGAATATGGTGAAGAAGAAATCATAATGGTTAATGAAAACTTGGAACCAATAATAGAAAAATTCGAGGAAGAATACAGGACTCTTAAACTTTAATTCACTACGTATGTCGAAAGGTTTTCAAAATGATAACTGTAATTTGGTATTTAGCTTTATTTATAGAATAATCTGTATCCTCATCATTATTATTAGTAGTTACAATATACGGATAAGAAACATTCTTAACAACAGTTACATTTTTCAATGCATATATATGGCAAAACTAACCAAATAAATATATTCACACGATCCTGATTGGTTTGAAAGCGTTGTCAAGAGATAGCAAGACGAAAAAATTTAGAGTTTGTACAGTCGTTGAATAGCACGACAACATATTTCTAGGATTTATATCAGCATGCAGGTGTTTATTAGAGTTAAAAATTATACATGAGGGTATGACTCTGATGTTCCAGATTAAGCGAATTCGAATGTACACAGACGCATTAGTATCACTGCAGACGAACGGCAATCTCCGTTGTTTAATATATACAGAACGGAAAAGCAACACCTATTGGTGTATATCTACCATCACTATCTTAGAAAGATAAAGTATCAAATATATAGATGCCATATAAGCGCACAGTTCATACCGATGTTGAGGATGTGAGTGAGTTCGCGGTAACGATTTGAATGGGTAGAACTTTCTACGTGATATCCACACTAACCACTTGGATAGGTTTAGCTAATTTGAAATAAATTGATATGAAACAATATTTTATATGATAATGAACAATTCTTATAGTGGTTTAGTTCTTTGAAGTATTTGACGCCATTGTTCGAATAAGTGTTTTCTTAAATTAGCATTGTATACTTTCATATTTGCACTAACTTGTTGAAAATTGGTCGTTTTTAATTTAATAAGAAGATCATCAGTTGAATTAAAATAAATAATATGTGGCCATTGGTAGAAATCAGAAAACTTTAGCCAGTAACGAATTGCATCTCGGTCCAAATCATTATTAGGATCAGGTATATCAGGACCTAAAACACCTGATATTCTTGATGCATTTCCTATTTTTCTAGACATTCCGTCCCAAGTTCGCTCATTAACAACCTGATATGTATAATGCCATTCTGTAAGAAGATCAAGTGACGGAACAAACAATGGAATATTCATTCTATATTGTTCAAATATACTCATAAGAGATACTTGATATGGAATATGTATTATACCTGGATGTTGAGCTAGTTCAGTATATCGATAATGTCTTTTATAAAAGTCTCGTATATGACGAATCGATACTTTTATCTTTAAACGATTAAATGAATCACTTAATAGTGACATAAATTTCGAATGGAAATTCTTCGCATTCATATTTCCTATTAAAAAAGGCTTTTGCCTATTAAGTCTATATGACCCTCTTGCATAAGCACATAATGATGGTAAAACGATTGTTTTTATACCAGTAAAATATCGAATATATTCAGCATCATAGAGATTGTTACCAGCTACTACATTACTAGTTAAAATAAAAGAATATTATTATAATGAATAAATTTTAATTTTAAATTTTCATCAAAACAGAACAATTGAAACTATGACTAAGAATTTGACACTGCTATTCATTTTTTTCACAAAGACAAATGCAACAGTATTCAATAATTTGAAGTCGTAATAGACGTGCAATAAAATATGAAGTACTGCATCTATTTTATTTGACTCTTAGTAATAGACGATGATATCGATTGTTGAACAGAAATAATTTAGAAAAACAAAATAAAAAAGTGAATCAAATATGTTGAGCTGAACGAATTCATTTTTCTAATAGCAGAGAAAAATTTCAAGTTTTTATTAAAGAGAAAAATAAAGCAATTTCAAGTGATAAATAGTTTTTGATTTCGAACTTTGCTCATAAATTAGATGCAAGTGAGTTATGAAAAATCTCAAAAGGGAACATGTGCTTTTAGATATTCTCACCAGAGTTGTAGTCATATTACTGAAATTTTAACCTATCGGACGGTATACACTAAAAAAATTAAATGTCGGCCGTCTAATCTGATGCTCTCGGTCACTGATAAGACTATCTATAAATTGAATATTCCTGGAAGTTACATCACACGAAATACTGTTTTCTCCCAGAAATATTAAGTGTCCGCAAGTCATAACATTTTGTATTTTCTGCTTGTACCTATAAGGATTCTTATTAATGGGTAAATTTTTTAGTTTATATCCTATAGGCTAAAATTCCAGATAATATGTCCATAGCTCTGGTGAAAAGGTTTAAGAGCTGATATCCTTTTGAAATTTTGATATCTTAATGGGATCTAATCTATCACAAAGTCCGAAATCAAAGCTGATGTTTCATTTGAAGCAATTCCCTCTTATGTCTCAAGACAGATAATTTCATATTCTACAAAACGCAAATCTGTGTATTGTTTTTCGTTCAAAACTGTTTCTCACAAATATCTCCTCTAAAATCTTGAAATTCTTTCGCTTTCGACACAAATGACAAAGTTTTTGAAGATTAAGAAACAAGAAGAAAATGCATTGAGATTTTGCGTAAATCGNCCCCCCCCCCCCCCCCCCCCCCGCCCTAATGAGGGGCACCGGGGTCTTATATTAAAATGGTATGCATTAATTTGACAGAAATAAATAGCAGTAACAGAAAAATACTCATCCTTAAAAAATATCGCAAAATATTTCAGATGCCATCAAGTGGCATTGATAATTCTTTTATATTCTGTTGGACGAGGATGTAGTTCGAGAGAAGATTTATACTCGCCGATATGCCTCCACTATATTAGTTCCTCTTGATGTACCTGCCAATGGTAGAATCAGAATTTCAGTCTGGTTGGACTCAATCTTATGCAGACTTGGGAATCTTTGTAATGAAAAAAAATATAGAATCATTATTCAAAATTCTTGCTAGAAGTCTCAGAGATCGGTAAGAGGAAAGTTGGGAACTCCCTCTGCCATCATCACTACCAGATAAAAATATCTATATCGCGTCGGTCTAAAATCTTCAAGTAAACTCTTTCGAATATTTTTATATGATTGGTATTTTTATTTTGTTTTGAATTCTTCCGGCAGATTTTTTTCAGTCAAATCAATATCATTCATTGAAATGATATAAACGGAAGTTTTCAGTTGAAGGAAACAATTCAAAAAGAATAGTTACAAGAATACTTACCGGGGATCTGAAGCAATTTTTTGAAGATTTTTGTTCCAACGCGTCCAATCTTCTTTAGCGAATCGTCCCAGTTCATAACGAGTAGATGCGATAACGATCAATGTACGATTGAAAGGCATAAATATTTCACACATTGCGGTAGGATGAAAGCACATAAATATATTGACTTCGTTCATTTCGGAATCATTTTTATAAGCTTCATAGAACTGTTGGTGAACTTGTAAACTACTTGTCATTCCATTTTCAGGAGTTAAAATCTTCAAGTCTTTTGCACATGTGTTAGTTAGTTTACAATGACCTGATAAACTTTTGTCAATAAATCGAACACTGAATGATGCAAGCTGATGTTTTATATCCTGGATCGGACTATTTCATAGAAATAAATTTTAATAAAAAGAAAACTTCCTATTCAAATTACAGTTTCAATCTAAACTACAAGGAAGACGCGAACATGGTGGCTTCGTTAAAAGTGTTGTTGTGTCAACTCAATAGATTCAATAAACTAGACAAGAGTTTTAGGAGAATCGAGTCGCAAAAGTGAAATTTGAAAAACGTTCATTTTGAATATGATGCAGTGCCGTTTAGATCGTATTCAAGCGCATGACATACTAGTGGCATATGTAGACGTTAAGTGGATACTTTTGCGGTATTGAGATGAACAACAACAACAAAAACTGCAACACATTTTGATCAGTCGCTTTTTTTTTCGTTTGATCTCTCAACAATGAGAACGAACTATTTAAGACAGAAGAAAATATTTTTCAATGTTAATTCTGGCGATAGTATTGTTTTACGATTAGAAGGTAAGATCTACCGCTTGAGTTTTTATTGGGCTCACAAGGAGATGTGAGTGAGACTAGCAAAAAGTCTTAAAAAAGAGCTCCTTGCTACGATTCTTTGGAGCCGATTTATGAGCCTTTTCTATAATTTTTCTGAGTGGTTTTAAGATATTTACCGAGAAATCAAACAACTGAATTTCACCAATAGATAGCTCTAATGATCTTCAAAATATCCTGAAATGTATATCCAAAAAGAATATTTTTTGATTGAGATTTTGAATCTAAAACAAATAGTCGTTTGCAAGAGGCATTCCACAAAACCGACTGTACTTGAGCATTCAATATCTCGATCAAGATAAAATGTTTTGGCTGAAAATTTCAGAATATTTTACGTATCACTAGTCATATCTATGGGCAAAATCCTGTTGTTTGATTTCCTCGTCAAATTTTCTTAACAATTTATTTTGAGCAAGATCAAATCTTTCGTGTGATTACTATAAAAATATTTGCAGGGACAAGCCTAATGGAATATATCCTATAATAACTTTTAAATATCTTGTTGGTTTTTCTAGAGAATAATTCTTGTTTAAAAAATCTATAAACCAAGAAAACAAAACAGACCTTATGTGATAATCGTTAGTCCATACGGTTATTTTGTACACAGGAAGAATCTTTGGTGGCTCTTCTGCTAGATATATGATTGATAATATATATCCGATTGAACAAAATACCCCGATAATTATTGTAATACAGGTATATCGAGCAAATGATATGAAACACATTTGTCAAATAATATTCATTGAAACAAAAACTCTTTAAATATTTTTTCTAATCTGAAAAACTTTGAGAATAAACAATAAATATATTTTTTAAGACTAATTGTCGACGAGCGAATTCATCGCAGTGAAAACTATTTAAAAACTATTTGTCAATATGTCTATTAGTATAAAACGAATCAGTTTCGATTACATATGTTAATTTCGACTAAATCAATATAATTTTCTGCTTGAAAAATAAGTTGAAAAAGTACATAATAGTAAAAACTGGACAGCGATAAGTCTTTAATGTGATCATTTAGTCTATCGTATGCGATGGAATTAAAAAAAAGATGACATCTATATTCTTTATTTTAGCTTGGAGCCATGCTCTCGATAAAAAGGTCTCTAGTTCATTCATATGAATATCTAGACAAAAAACTATTTTCTTTTCTTTTGAAAATTAAACTTCCAAATATTTAATGTCTCATACGAATATAAAAAATTCACTCAAACAGTGAGTTTAAATAGGTTCTCGTTTCAAAAAATCATTTGATGTAATTTATTTTTCAATCATCATATACAATAGAATATTAGTTAAAGCAATGCGTCGAATTATTCTTATGCAATTTGTAGAAAAGAGCCGATCATTACATTTACTGGTCACGAATTCTTACTATGCCGACTCTCACCTTTTTAGATGGAGATCTTTTGATTTACATCCAATCGTTGATGTGTAATACATACAGTGTAATTCATTCAACCATAGCGAGCACTTTTCATTGCGTATTATACAACAGCGAGAACATGTTCATGAGAGAAGAAAAGTCTAAATAACCAATCACAATTAATACATCGGACAAAAATCTACGAAAAAAGACGTAAAATAATGTAGATGTAGTTGTTGAATACGTTTGAACATATTTTTATCCACAAACTCGAATTCACTAATGATTTATTCATTAAAGTCAATATTTGACGACAATGTACATCGTTATGAGGCAAAAAAATAGTAGTTTCACCTATATTCTACTCTGTTTTAAGTAGTTTAGATACTCTGCCTAGTTATACATGTAATCTATTATAATATTCAAAACTCAAGAAATCTTCCCCTTCATTGAGCTTTGTTAGAAGTTTAGAAAATTTCATTCGCTTTCCCAATACTGTTCTTGATCGTCCAACTTTCTTTTCATACACGATGAAAGTCCCATAATAAAAGTGAGCTCAATAAATAGATAGGGACTACTTTCTTCTTTTTTTCAATTCGTTAGAACTTTTTGTGTAAAGCATTTTCTTCTTATTTTTGAAATCTATGCTCAATGAATTGTTCTACAGAATTTTGGTAGTTCTCTCTTGTGTACGATTCTTCTTACGAACTCTAGCGATCTCTTGGAATTTTTGTCTGGCATCAATCAACGAAGAAGTTTACTGATGAAATTTTCGCTTATCGATACAAATTTTACAATAAACTCCTTGAATATATAATATTTCATTTGTTTGTTTGTAAATATGGCGCAAATAGCAAACAAACTATCGATTATAATTGAAGTTCATTCAGTGGCTTTATGAGAGTAAAACGACTTTTATGGCAATTACGCAAACTTGTCATATCGAGCAATAGATTTAGATACACATTATGAATTTTTCTTAGATATAAATAACAGAAAAGGTTAAGATGAAATTTTACAATCCAAAAATAAATGGATGGGTGTATGTTTTCAAAGACTTTGCTCACGCCCATACGCTTTCTAAATTATTTGTTTCATAAAAACAATGCCATATTACTGTAATTGTGCGTTTTGCTTTTGTTCTATAGAGATTATTTTTCACAATGGAGCTATGCATCTAATGAAGATTTATAGGGATATCGAGTTTCTATTAATCGAAAAATGATGTCATACGTTTCTTAAGTGTCAATACTTAAGAACAATCTCACTTATTGATTATATATAAAAATCAACGGATCATAGATGCTCCCCATTTAAACGGAAGTGATGGTTTCAATATTATTCACTCGTTCGCTATTTTTAGTTCTGTTCAGGTAATTCTCAACTCTGTTGTTTTCGTATCTATCTAACCTTGAACAATACTTCCTTTTTATTTAAAGCCTTACAAGTATGACTATTGTTTTGTTCTTCACAGTTTCCGCTTCTAGTTTAGTCTTTGACTAGTAGTTCGAGTCGACTGTCAATTCTGCCATGGAATGTCTCAATATGATAGGTGTTCATTGAATAGTGGATGCGTCTGCTTTCATATAGCTGGCGCAGTTAATATTGGAATCTGCACTGATCAATTATTTGCTGATTGTGTCGAGCTAGTTCCATGCGATCGTGCGAACAACATTTGTAACGATCCAGAACATAGATGTGTTCATCATCCTCGCTGTCATAATAATCCTGTCTGTTACCCAATACCAAGTTTCAATCGACAGCTATGTCCACTGGCGCCAAGTAAGAGAATAAACAATGGGTAATAAGTTTCAAACTTGCTCAACTCATTTTTGAAGATCGTATTTTTCCGAAACAAAGTAGGAAAATGCGACAGTCTTTGAAACATATAGATGCAATATGCGAAAAACAAGACAAATTCTTGTTCAAGAAAATGTCGTTTCTTGAAGGTGTGGGTGTGAATGGTGATTTGAGTGTTCTCAAAGACTTTTGCTCATACCCACATCCATATCCGCAATTCGATTTTCCAATTTTAGTTCTTTAGACGAAGTTCACCGAGATTGTTATATAGATTAGACATATACTTTGTGCGTATCGGGCGATTGTAATTTCCATATTGCCCCCTCTTCTATGCGTCTTTCGTTTGCTCAAAAGATTTTTCGAAACCCTCAAACTAAGCATAATGAATTCAACCGAACTATATAAAGTTGAATTGCCAATAGTGCTAATGTATTTTGAACTCCAACGAATATAGATTTTCTATTATCAACCAGTTTTTGAACTCAAGTGTACCAAGTAGTATATCATATTATTTGCCAGAACTAAGTAAAATGATCTAATTTTGTTAACACTCAATTTTTATGATTAAAATTAGCGACAAGTATCACAATTACAATTACAACGACAACGACAACATCTGCTGCTGCTGCTGCTACTACTACTACAGCTAGAATGACAACGACAACGACCACCAAAGCGAGTACTCAGCAGCTAGGTAAGCATTGCTATAAGGTTTTTTGATTTTTAAAAATTCTAATTTCCAATTATGTACGTATGTAGCTTGCCTCAGAAACAGCATTAACTTAAAATGTATAAAATGACACATGATGAGATCTTCTCTTATTTTTCATTTCAATAGAACAGCAGTATTCGCAATTATACTCCTATATAAATTGGAAACAATAGGGGACTACTAAAAAGTTATGATAATAATTATTATAAAAAATAAAGGGAAGATTCTTCTGTCAAATATCTGTCTTGAAATAGCATTTATCACGGCTAAAAAAAATGAAAAGTAGGAAAGACCAAATATAATATTGCTAATATGACTAGCAGGACGAAAAACTTAAATGAATATTTATATACGAAGTAATCGATGACGATACGCGAAGTATATGAGAATACATCCTATTCCGTGGCGTTGAACATTGAGGAATCAATTTCATATAATTCCTATAAAACCGTTTATCACTAAAAACGTAACTCCGGAATTGAGTTATCATCCTCTTTTTGCCATTCGTTACGTATGAGCATAGAACACTAAAGAGCGAGTCTGGTCATGTCCTCATCCACGCCCCTATTACTATTGTTTTTATTCATTTTTAGCCATTCCAAATATTCCTGTCAATGCACAATGGTCACAGAATGGGACGATTGTTGCCGGAGGTAATGCCGAGGGGAATGCCACTAATCAGCTCTTCTACCCTCATGGTCTCTTCGTTTATGATGATGATCAAACCATAGTCATCAGTGAATTTTGGAATCATCGTGTCATGCAATGGAAAATAGGTGATACACATGGAAAAATCATTGCCGGTGGAAAAGGCGAAGGAAATCGATTAGATCAATTATACTTACCTAGTGATGTGCTATTTGACAAACAGACTGATAGTTTTATTGTTTGTGACTATAATAACAGTCGAATAGTTCTATGGCCTCGCCATAATGGAACGAGACGCGGTACATTCCTCATTAACAACATTACTTGTTGGGGATTAGTCATGGATCATCAGAGACATCTCTACGTCTCTGACTATAAAAAACATGAAGTAAGACGATATCAACTAGAAGGAAATATGAAGAATGGAACTCTCGTAGCTGGCGAAAATGAACAGGTTAATGATTTTGACGCAGGTGATTGGTTTTACTACATCTTTGTTGATCGATACCAAGCCGTCTACATATCAAACACCTTTAATCATAGTGTCACGAAGTGGAATAATGGCGCAAAAGAGGGCATTATCGTCGCTGGAGGTCAAGGCTAAGGCCACTCTCTAACGCAATTGTCTTATCCACGAGGGCTCTTCGTTGATAGTTCGAATATTCTCTATGTAGTAGATACAGGGAATGCTCGGGTAACACGTTGACCTCCAGGAGCAAAGCAAGGCACCATCATCGTGGGGGGTCAAAATGCTCAGTTAAGTTGGCCTCTAGGTTTATCTTTCGATAGGCACGGTAATATCTATGTTGGCGATGAGAATAGTTATTGTGTTCGATGTTTTTCTATCCAATAAATTGAATTGTATGGTATTGTATTGCATTAGTGCATACGCATACAATAAGGAAAAACTGTATCAAGCATAAAGCTCATTCACAAGCGGGAACATGCTCAACTGGTTCATAACCTTGTGCTGAGTATATATGTGGGTAGTGCAGGTGTGGATGAAGTCGAGCAAGAGCTCTACTCATGCATACCCCATATCGACACCTACACTCACAACCTCAACTATGTTTAATTAATAAGAAGAAAAAGATGAACAGGCGCGAATATTTTTTTAAATTAATGGTATGAATCCCGCTCTTTGCGCTCATAAATATCGGTGAGAAACTTCTTACGATAATCACATGAACTGAAGGACATCAGACTTCATAAGTAACAAAAACAAATGTATGCATACATCAAACGTAGTTGGGTATGGGTGGTGATTGGTGTATTCTCCAAGACTTTGTCTATATCCACACCACACCCACACCATTTATCGAATCAGGTGCTTGATTTTGAAGTCTTTCAAGTACAGAGAAATAATGTGTTCCCTTGTCGTCTGAAAAATGTATGTAAAATTTATGATTGGTTTTGATCCAATCTGTATATAAAAAGTTTAAATGTCTTAAGTTCAACTGTCGGTGTACCGTGATTGTGGATATGGCTGTGAATGTGACTCTGAGAGAATCCACAGTCACATACTCCCATGTTCGACCAATCTTCATTGACAGCGACATTTCCATTCCTCTTAAATAAATATTCTAGCAATGAATAAAGAACCCTCGTCCTATCCCTTTCAAATATATTTACACTCGAACGTCTCTGACAATAGCTTCAATCAGTTCACGTCTGAAAATACGTCATAGGCATAACATTCGACTATAAGATTGACATGAAACAAACGATATTATTCTCTATCATATAATATCTTAATTGAAAAAAGAAATACGTTTATATTACCTCTTCTCAGTTTCGATAAAGTTTCATATTATTCATTCTTATATATACAAATAATAAGCTATTCTACTAATCAAATTTAATCATCGTGATACCTGATAATGATCTCAAGTAAAGATCGAATTCTTTCTGCATTGTACGCACATTTACATTGACAAGTTACATAGAACAAAAACCAAGAAAATACAACGACGATTAAGGAAAGCAAATGCATAGTGCTATTTTTACATTTTAGATGCGAACTACAGAAAGAATGTCGGGAAGATTATATTTGATTTGCCCACTGGTTGTGTTGGTTGCTTTATTACATCGATAACTTTCATACGAAATCGTTTGGATGCAGCATAATAGCAATAGAAGAAACTCTGATAAAAAATAAAATATATACTCTCCAATGTCATGTGAAAATTTTGGTGAAAAAGAAATGTTTTAGTGCACAACTCACTAGTGGAGGTTTTTCTCAATCGCTTACCATCGCTCCAAGGCAAAGTCTGATATTCATGAAATCATACTTTTATACTATTCACAAGCTGAATCCCTAGGTCAAGAACTAGAACATTTACTCTCTAAATAGCAGATGGTGAGTCGCTATGTTGGTAATGCTTGGTGAAAGATTTCAATTCAAATTTAATTACAAACTTTTTGTCAATACTTCTGTTAGACTCTGATCAATAGTTTTTATCAATTGCGTATCTTCCTTACCGAATATAAACCGTAGACGTAGATGTTAAAAAATGTTTGAGTTAGCTTATCTTGCTGTTGACGAATAGTACTCTTTACAAGATTTGTTGTGTCAATAAAATAAGCCGTTGCTATGTCATACGGATATTGAAATATTAATACAATAATTATTTGAAATAACGCCATTCTTGTAATTTGCCTTGAGAAAACAGGAAGATTAATTCGTTCTCTCAAATCCATAACGTGTAACTGCTTATAAATATGAAAACAAAACACAGCAATCAATGTAATAGGGACGCATATAGTCAAAAATAGTGTTATTATATATGTGTGATATAACACATAAATTCCATTGGTTTTTTATACATTGCGTTTTCCATTCACAAAAATAAGGTCTTGAAAGATCAAAGAAGGTGTTTCCTGAAAAACCCACAAGAATGCGGAACCAAGAAGTAAGATACGAGATAGCTTTTATAGTACTTCTTTGTCGCATGACAACTGATCTTGAAGTATTAACGAAAATATCAGTAGATGGTCGACAAAGACAAGCACCCACACCCACACCCTCAAGAACTTATTTGTACCAATGTAACAGGAGCAATCAATACAAATAATCTAGAAACACAAAAAGCAGAAGAAATAGATTCGGCTTTTACCATCGATCATGAAGAATTTATTGATGCAACCACATTCATAGACAGTGTTGTTGAGTCAAAACCTGAATCAATTGCTGTCAATCGTCATAAATGTATTCGTGAAAATGCTGAAGAATAGTGTTTGAACAATGCTCATTCACAACTTACTGAATATAACACAAAGTCGTCTAAACACCAACGAGTCTATCAGCTTGATGATATTGTGGAATTGAAAGTGTCTAATGTCGATCACACCAATACTTCTTCAATGATAATTCCCTGTAAAATAGTTGATTTAAAAGATCATGATGGTGAAATTTTGTATACTGTTGTAACCATCAACGATATTATAGAAGAAAGTTTTCAATCAACAGCTTTTCTTGATCTTACAACATCCAATTTTATGGCATTAAGAAATCTCAATACGAACTCAATATCATCTATTACCTTCATACACGAGTGCCAACGTTACACTAATTTCAAATTTGCTGGTACACGTAAAAGTAATGGTGATTGCAGTACAAATCCATGCCAATGTAAGAAAAAAATCGAAAATGTTGCTCTAAATGTCATGTTGGTAACGGTTCAAAATGTATAAGCTGTAAGTGATTTTTTCATGTTTATTTTTCCTGTATCAGAAGTCTCATTTATTCTTGTGTTAAAAAAATAAAGATTTCTTCATATTTGAATTAATGATGTCAATATTTTAATCTAGACTAGTTCAGGTCAAAATATTTTAAAGTGAACTAGTCCACTATGAATAGTGCAGATCAACATTTTTATTCTTCCTAGTTCACATTATAATTTCAATCTGTCCTAGTTCGATTTAAAACTGAACTAGATTTTAATCTGTCCTTTGACATAAAGGGTGATCCAAAAGTCTTGGTACTTGATCAAAAAATTTCTTTTTCTCCGTCATAGTAAATCCAAAAGTATCCAAATTTGGAGATATAGTCTATTAAAGAGAAATTAGAG